>OY757945.1:52573380-52575880 GCA_963585895.1 Sepioteuthis lessoniana | reverse complement strand
GCAATAATACTGTCGTTTGGATTGTCTTCACCCGTTCGCCAACTTCCAAGTCATCCAGTCCCTTTAGTAATCCTTTAGTTACTGTTCCAAACGCACCAATTACAATTGGTGTAATTGTCACCTGCATGTTCCACAGTTTTTTCTATTCCCTAGCAAGGTCGAGGTACTTATCCTTCTTTTCACATTCTTTCAGTTTTATTATTATTATTATTATTATTATTATTATTATTATTATTATTTTACGCCTTTTTCTGTAACTAGTGGTTTTTCATTGGGGTCCTATTGACAGCAAGTTACCCCTGGTCTCCAGGACTCTCCTTAGTATTCTAGCCGATCTTAACAGTGCTATGGTCTCGATGGTCTCGATTTTTTCTCTTTTCTCCTCTTCGCCTAGTCTTTTTTCCAGATGGAACGCTCCAATTGGATCAACGCAAATTGTTTTCATCAATGTTCCACAACTTTTCAGTCCTCTAGCAAGGTACGAGTACTTGTTCCACTGTTCACTTTTTATCACTTCGACTCTGCAGTTCGCTGGAACGACAAAATTTATTCAAAATTCTTTTCTAGTGAATGAATTAAAATTAAGACTGGTCTTTTGGCTTGAGTCGGGTGATCCATTTGTATATTTGCCCAGTCGGCTGGGGCTGTAGAATACACTGACTGCTTCTCTTCAGCGAGTGTCCTGGATATTACACAAAACAATCTGATGGTGTGGCTTCAGTAATGCTGGAGCTTTGGGAAATGTAGAGTACCCATTCATTGGCATTGCTCCCAGGTCCACTCTGGCCCGGAGTGGTAGCACCTGATAGGGTCCTATGGGTCAAATAGAACTAAACTGAAATATTTGAAATTAAGTGACTTTACATTATCTGTGTGCAAACAAAGATTTGTACTTAAACTGAACTGAATTGTTTGAAATAGAACTGTTTCTATGTATAAAAATGGATTTGGCATTCATTAACCTACAATGGTTGATATGCCATAAAACCAAACCAAACCAAACCAAAACATACCAAATCCCTCTGCATCGATTTCTCTCTCACACAAGGTATATATATATATATATATATATATATATATATATATATATATATATATATATATACAGAGTTTGCCATATATGAGAATAATGAGTGCTTAAGATGTGTGTTATACTAACTAGGTAAGATGGTCCTATTGAGGAGAAACTAACTGTCCCCAAACACAATTGACCTGTTTTATATATATATATATATATATATATATATATATATATATATATATATATGTACACACACACATATATATATATGTACATATATATATGTATATGTATATATGTATATATACATATGTATATATATATATATATACATATATGTATTTATATGTATGTATATATATATATATATATATATATATATATATATATATATATATATATGTACATGTACATGTATATTTATGTACATACATATATGTATATATGTATATACATATATATGCATATATATGTACATACATATATATATACACTTATACATATACATACATATATACATATATGTATGTATATGTATAGGTGTATATATACAGTGTATCACAAAAGTGAGTACACCCCTCACATTTCTGCAGATATTTAAGTATTTCTCTTCATAGGACAACACTAACAAAATGACACTTTGACACAATGAAAAGTAGTCTGTGTGCAGCTTTTATAACAGAGTTAATTTATATTCCCCTTAAAATAACTCAAAATATAACCATTAATTGTTAGAAATAGAACTGTTTGATCACTTAACTGTGTGTAAACAAATGACTGATGTTTAATTGAATTGCTAGTGATACATAGCAATACTTTGAACCATTTAACTGTGTGCAAATGAATGAGTAATGTTGAATAGAATAAGTAAAAAGTTGGCGACTGTAGTCGAGGGCGACCTGAAGGCTCCCTTTTTAATAGCTACTACACCGACTTGTAGGGGAGGTCGCAACTCCTTTCCCTGGATTGTTCCACTTTACCCTTGATACGTACTGATACGTATTGCTGAGCGTTAAGCAAGGAGCTATCAATAACCGTTTTTAAAGTCTTTGGTATGACACGACCTTTGAATAGAATAATTAGTGTTAAATAGCAATACTTGTAACCACTTCACTGTGTGCAGACAAAGGATTAATATTGAATAGAATTATAAGTGTTAAATAGCAATAATTGAAAGTATTTAACTGTGTAGAAAGAATAATAATACTCGTATGCTAACAAATTAGTTCTAACTCCAACTACATCTCTGCAGACCTCCCCATCAATGAGTGTCCTGGATATGACTCTAAACAATCTGATGGTGAGGCTTTAGTAATGCTGGAGTTTTGGGGAATGCAGAGTACCCCTTCATTGTCATCGCTCCCAGGTCCATTCTGACCCGCAGTGGTAGTACCTGATAGTGTCCTATCTATGGGTTAAATAGAGCTGTTTAACATTTAAACTGAGTGGAAACAAAAAACGTACGCTAAATTGAATTGT
>OY757945.1:52495880-52568380 GCA_963585895.1 Sepioteuthis lessoniana | reverse complement strand
CATCCTTGTCACAGACTATTTGACCAAGATGGGCATCGAGACAGTTCCTCACCCTCCCTATAGTCGAGACCTTGCTCCCTGTGACTCACAGGCTGTCATTATAAGACAATTGAGGAGATGAAAGAGGCTGTGACGAAAGCCATTGACACGCTCACGCAATAGGACTTTCGTGGGGCCTTCCAAAAGATGTTGGGACGGTACAAAAAGTGCATTGCAGCCGGTGGAGATTACTTCGAAGGGGATTAGAGTTTCATATGTGTGCTATCAATAAAATTTCCCATCCGAAAAAAGGTCTGGAAACCTATTTAATGATCCTCGTGTGTGTGTGTGTGTGTGTGTGTGTGTGTGTGTGTGTGTGTGTGTGTGTGTGTGTGTGTGTGTTGAAAACATAGATTTGTTGTGAATCTGACAGTATGACAGAAATAAGTGGAAAGTTGGATAAATCAAACGCTTAACTCAAATTTAGATGTGCGATATTTCGTTCGGCTTTATTTCATCTTCTTGAACTTCTCCTGACAAAGGCTGTTTTCTGAGTTTTTCTTTGAGGAGAAATCTATCTTAATTTTCAAAACAAAAAAAACTTAAATGAGACCTGATTCATTTGACTTTAAATCCCTCCCAACTTTTCCTGCAACAACTATACCCCCTCCACCATCTTATCATTTCTCCTAACATGCTTTTAAATAGAAAAACTCAGAAAACAGTCACTGTCTGAAGAAGTTCCAGGAGATGAAATAAAGCCGAATGAAATATCACACATCTAAATTTGAGTCAACTGTTTGATTTGTCCAACTTTGCACATATTTCTATCATATATATATATATATATATATAGAGAGAGAGAGAGAAATGGTTGACTTTGGTGCGTGTGTGTGTGTTTTATCATATCATCATACAGCACCGATTTCTTTGACTCTTTCTCGCCGTCCGTCCCAATGGCCCATGGCTCTTGCTAGATTCTCTTGACAGTAACCGATGTCAGCACAGAACTAGAGTCAATGCTGGTGTGCCCATGTGTGGGAGTCCACTGTTGAACTAGTGAGTTGTCCTTCTTCCTCCAGCATCTTTAGTTCGTCTTACTCGGATAGTTTGTGAGATGGGAGATAAGTAATCGTACAACTTCAGTTTTGTAGGGTGCTGCTTCCAGGATTTTTTCAAAACAGCAGGTAGTATCCCTCGGTAATTCTCAACAAGCTTTTTCATCGTGCGTTTCGTTAAATTTCAAGTGGTGTAACCATACAATAGTACTAACACGGTTATAGCATGGAAGAATTCCCATTTCATCCGAGAGACCAGATTTCAATATGTTTCCTGTCGATTACAGTCCATGATTTATCTATGCATGCGTTGACATCGCTTCTAATAGATGAGATACTGCTACCGAGGTATATGAACAAGTCAACTAATTTCAGGGTCTTGCCAATGAAGATATAATTATATACAGGTGAGTAATGTGGGCATTTCATAGAGAAATTGTCGTTAACTCATCTGTCTTAGAAATGATTATCATATCATATTTACCCGACCCCTCCACTCGGGCAGGATATGACACAAGGTCAATTTTTTAAGCGGAGTTTAACAGGTTTGAATTCAGAGTTTTCCTTCTCCTAGACTAGTTGTCCCACCAAGGCTGAAGAACCTAGTCTGTCCTACTATCTAACCATAGTTGGAGGGAGAATAATTGGATTCATACCTTTCCCAAGGGTATTAGTGCTATGTGAAATGCAATCAGTCTCGTCCAGGATTTGAACTCGTGTCGCCGTGTCCATTCCTTACGAGGATGACCATTAAACCACGGGCACCGTAGAAATGATTATCATTGAAAAAATATGACAGATCATGTTATCCAATGTATCACTACCGTATTGGAATAATTTTTATTCTTTACCTGACTCGTTTAATTTGATATACCCTGGGTGCCGTATATATTTGTGACTTTGCATTGTACTGCTTGGTTAATGTATTACGGATTCCAGAAAAAAGAAATTCCAAGACAAAATAACATCTGGTAACTTGGATGCTCGTCTTTCGTGAGCGATGCCTAAACAAATGGGATTCTCAAAATTGTCATGCCAGGTTTGGCCAGTTGCGGCATGTGACACAGAAAGCGGACAGTTCCATGTATAATAAATTTTTTGTGTGTTCAAGAGGTTGACCATTGACATTAAGTTTAAAGATTATTGATAATAATGTTAAATATATTTTACAAATATAGAAAAATATTTTTTCAGTCTATATCGGGAGAAGATTGAGGTTGCTGCTGTTCCGTTTACATCTTTTTTCTGTTACTGACTTTTTCTAATATGATTTTTTAAACTTTATTTCGCGCTGCATTGTTGTAATTTACTAAGCGTTTTGCTTAGATGTAGCACAAGGCCGAATGAATGGGACACCCAATGAGACTCGAACTCACTCTTGCAGGTTTACAAATCAATCTTGCTAACCATTACACTACGTGAGGCACCCCGCGCTGCATTGTTGACTGCTTGACCGAATACTAAAAGTTCTTTCCTGATTATCCTCTAGGGCAGCACGGTATTGGAATAATGTTTATTTAGTTCTAAGATGACTCTGGTAAGTTTGATTGACCCTGGGTGCTCCATATCTGTGACCTTGTGTCATTGATGTATTCTTAAAATACGGACGCTTTAAAAAAAAACGACAGCAACAAGAAAAAAAAACAACATAAAAGAAGCTCATAAAAGGCACAAACCAATCTCCCATAACTTAGTTTGGTTTGGTCGTATATAAACCCTTCTGGGTTATTTAAAGCTAAATCCTATTCACACACACCCGCATACACACATATATCACCATCTTCATATCACGCTGCAAGTACGGATTTCCTTGACTCTCTCTGGCCATTCCTCTCTATCATTCATCGCTTTCGGCAGGTTTTCCTGGTTACATCCTGTGGCCGTACAGTATCGACTCAAGAACATATGTTTATGTACAAGTGTTAAAGTAATGTTAACGATCGTTGTCGAGGGTGACTCGAAGACTCCCTTTTCAATAACTTTTGTCGGAGAAGGCGCTACTCCTCTCCTTGGATTGCTCCACTTTACCCTTGATATGTACCTTATAATTCTGTTAAGCAAGGAGGTATCAAGTAGTATTTTTTAATTTTTGGTATGACTCCACCTGGGATTGAACCCCGGTCTCCCGGACCATATATATACATATTGTCATCCACAAACAGACTGTTTCGTTGTATCACAACTCTTCAGCGTGGCTAAACCGACGAGATGCTCCAAGTTGGGATAGAAACCCGGGTGACTTTACATCAGTCGGGCATCTTACCTCCGAGCCATCGCCATTCTCAACGTAAGTGAAGGAATTTATAACGTATATATTTTTACATATACTTTATCGGCTACCTGAAGAGCTCAATTCTTGAGACGAGCTATTGTATATCAGTGTATGTGGCAGCCGGCAAATTCCTCACCTGAGAACTCAATCCACGGAGGGCGGGGAGCCTATATATTGACATTTTGTAAGCAAATTGTTTGTAGAAAACACGGCGACACGAGTTCAAATCCTGGACGAGACTGATTGCATTTCACATAGCACTAACACCCTTGGGAAATGTATGAATCCAATTATTCTCCCTCCAACTATGGGTAAATAGTAGGACAGACTGGGTTCTTCAGCCTTGGTGAGGCGACTAGTCTAGGAGAAGGAAAACTCTGAATTAAAACCTGTTAAACTCCGCTTAAAAATTGACCTTGTGTCATATCCAGCCCGAGCGGAGGGGTTGGGTAAATAAGATCATATAGGTGCCAACGCTTGACATGACTAGTCGATTGATCACATCAGGCCTTTCTGACCGCGAGTCTAGTCCATTTAGGGCAAAATTAGAGCGTGACCACTTTGATTACCGGACTACGGACTGCTTAACCATCAAGATCTGAATCTTAAGTATCACGAGTCGCCAACCACAGCCAACTGGTGGCCTCGTCGGGGATGGGTAATACACTTTTGCCGAGATGAAGTCGGCGTATTCTACAGCCGTAGCTGACAGGGCTGGCCATAACTTAAAAGACTCGTCTTACATGAGTGTTGCTTTAACGAATTAGCTTTTTAAAGTTGTCATGCCAAGTTCAGCTGAAGTCTATCGTCTTTTGTCATTGTCCTTTTTTTAATCTGATTTTATTTTACGCTGCATTGTTGACTTCTTAGTCATAGTCGTAGTTGTAATACTCAAAGGTTTTTGCCTGATTTTGGTTGGTTTCGACATATCAGTTGTTGCTGGTTTTATTATCAGTTTTTCTTAATAAAGATATTTTACTGTTTTTCGGATATCTTTAAGACGAAAGGAGCAAATTTGAAATATTATCCGTTTGATACAGTTTTGTGTCACCATCAGGGCACTCGTTAGGGGAGTGGGAGTTTTACCCATCTGCAGTGGTACAATCGTTGTATTCTACAGTCCTAGCTAATCGGACGGAGATAGATAGATATACGAGGATCATTAAATAAGTTTCCAGACTTTTTTCATATGGGCACTTTTATGGATTGTACACACATGAAAATCTAGTCCCCTTCGAAGTAATCTCCTCCGGTTGCAATGCACTTTTTGTACCGTTCCAACAACATCTAGATGGCCCCATGGAAGTCATCGTGTGTGAGCGTGTCAATGACCTTCGTCACAGCCTCTTTCATCTCCTCAATTGTCTCATAACGACACCCTCTGAGCTTAGGGAGTAACCAAAAGTCACAGGGAGCAAGGTCTGGACTATAGGGAGGGTGGGGAACTGTCTTGATGTCCATCTTGGCCAAATATTCTGTGACAAGGATGGAGTTGTGGACTGGTGCATTGTCACTCAAAAACTGATGCTCGATTCATGCAAGATGCTCCATACGTTTCTGTGGCATTTTTCCAAGTTTAAAACAGAATTTTAAAAAAAGTGTCCTCAAGTCCAGATTCCATTTATTTGAATTCGCCAGCTATGACAACCAGGCTTTAGTAGGATGTATTCAAATTCCTGCTATAGCTGTTCATTTAAACCTGAAATCATAAAAATTGGCAGCTATCTCATAAGATGTATAGCAATAACATAGTGAATTTTCATGAGTCTACGGCAATTTTAAATGCCTGTACAAAAAAGTCTGGAAACTGATATATATATATATATATATATAGACAGACAGAGGTGGTGAGAAAGAGACATAGTTCACAGAAGCAAGATAGATAGATAGATAGATATGAAGAGACTGGGATAGAATTATATGAACAGTTTGAGAGACATAAATAGATCGATGAATTGACGTATATATATATATATATATATATGCTGATAGATAGATAGATATGATGAAAATAATATATATATATATATATATATATATATATATATATAAAGAGAGTGGGGATGAGAGAGAGAGGGAGAGAGAGAGAGAAGAGAAGAGAGAGAAAGAGTGAGAGAATGGTATATTAATGGACAATAATTCAAGGTTTTTAAAAATAAATGAAAGAAAAAGCCCAATATTTTCCCGCCAAAAGAGATTATTGTTGGAAAGAGCCGAAAGCCAGCGACACACAAACAGGATGTTGTCTGTCAAATCACCAACAGAGACATTTCAGAATGTCTGGCTTCTAGTGGTGCCTGCTCCAGACATGGATCCACCCAGGGTCACCTGTGGCCGGATACACTAATTTTGGGGAATTAGTGTCGACGTCTCGATTGTTAGGACGTCAGTCTCAGAATAAAGTCAAAGAGGGAAGAAATAAGAGAGAGAGAGAGAGAGCGCATCTGTGAGTGAGGGAGATAGAGCAGGTGGAGAGAGAAAGAGAGAGTGAGAGAGAGAGAGAAAGGCCGAAAAAAAATGATGCATGAAAGGAGAAGAAAGAAACAGAGAGGGAAGGAAGAGAGAGAGAGAGACAGACAGACAGACAGAAGTGGATGAGAAAAGAAGAAGAGAAAGAAAGAAGACGAGAGAGAAGGAGAGAAGAAAGAAACAGAAAGGGAAGGGGAAGGCAATGAAGGAAAAAGAAGGGAAGGGAAGAAGATAGAAGCGAAAAGCAAGAGAGAGAGTGAGGGGGAGCGTGTCTGTGAGTGAGAGAGAGAGAGAGAGAGCAGTTGGAGAGAAAGAGAGAGAGAGAGAGAGGCCGAAAAAAAGAGGATGCATGAAAGGAGAAGAAAGAAACAGAAAGGGAAGGAAGAGAGAGAGAGAGAGAGCAGTTGGAGAGAAAGAGAGAGAGAGAGAGAGAGAGGCCGAAAAAAAGAGGATGCATGAAAGGAGAAGAAAGAAACAGAAAGGGAAGGAAGAGAGAGAGAGAGAGAGAGAGAGAGAGTCATCAATAAACATGTATTGATCATGGTGTACCGAAATAGAAACATCCTTGCTTTAAATGGATGTGAAAGTATTGTGGATGTTGGCATATCTATCTATCTATCTATCTATGAGCTTTTATCTATCACTCTATCAACTTTTACACACTATCTATCTATCTATCTATCTATCTATCTATCTATGCCTCTTATCTATCTATCTATCTATCTATCTATCTATCTATCATTAAGTTTGCTGATGATTTTCTTGAATTATCGAGGTGTCTCCGTGGTGTAATGGGTAAAGTGCCTCTAAATAACAGAGTTCGAACTCTGGTCATACAAGTACATTGACTTACGGACTTAAGAAAAGCTCGAACCTCCTTATTCCCTTAACTATGTATTAAATAACTGTTCTTCTACTAGGATGGCTTTGGCATCATATCACCCATGAAAGTTGATATGCCATTAAACAAAGAAACCAAACCTATCCAGTTGCACTATTCTGTTCCCTTTCAGATTAATACCCTTGAGAAAGGTATGGATCTTCGTATCTCTCTGGCTAAGGGGTTAAATAGTATCACAGCTGGCCTTCTACAAGGATAGCTTCAGCATTAAATAACCCATTAAGATTGACATGCCATTAAACAAAGAAACGAAACCAGACCCAAAAGAAATGTTGATATTACCCCTACAACAAAAAGGTATGTCTTGGTTAAAACACTAAACTGCATCTGATGGTGTGGTTCCTTTTCGGGAGATCTTGCTAGTGTTAAGTACACCTTCATCGCCATTACTCCAAGGTTTATTCCGACCTGGAGTGGGTCTATGGGTCAGATCTGTTTAAAAAAATAATTGGTCGATAGGACCGTGTATCAAAAAAAAAAAAAAAAAAAAGGGAAAACAAACATATTCTTAAGAAACAATCACGCTAAAATTCTTGATACGAACGTACGATGAATGCAATTCCCTAACCTGAAGGCATAGACGAGTTAATATGCCGTTAAAATTAAGCTTTAGTCACTTCCTGCTTGTGGTGGAGGGGTTGGGTAAATACATATCGAAACAAGTTGATGCAAATAATTACTTATTGTGTATTCCTTAATAATTAGGAGAAGTCCTTGTAGTGTTGTGGTTAACGTGCTGGTCTGGAACATCATAGTACGCACTTTTACGTTCACTTTTGGACTAATACCCGTGGGAAACGTATGATGTCCCTTATCGCCCCCCCCAGTTATGAGTTAAATAGTCCGTTTCTGTTCTTCTATAAGGAAGGTTTTTGAATTAAGTAACCCACGAGAGTTGATGTGCCATGTAAACAAACAAAAAAATTATTTTATTCCACGTATGAACTCTAATTTAAAAGCAAATGTAACTACTTGTGGGAGTGAAAAGTTTTGCCATATGTTGGTTGGTTGGTTGGGTTTTATGGCATATCAACCTTTCTGGGTTATTTAACGCCAAATCCATTTTTATGCAAATAATCAGTTCTATTACAAACAATTCAATTTAGCATGAATACACAGTTTAAATGTCAAAAACATTTCTATTTCAAACTATTCAGTTTATTCAAACAGTTCTTATTCAGCTAATTCAGTTTATCATAGGCACATATTTTGTTTACACACAGTTAAATATCAAAACAGTTCAATATATAACAATTCAGTTTAGTGTAAGTTCAGTTTCAATGTCAAAAACTTCCATTTCAAACAATTCGGTTTAGCATAAGCACACAGTTTAAATGTAAGTATAGCTTAATCGTAAAAAACATTTCTATTTTAAGCTATTCAGTTTAATCAAACAGTTCTAATTCAAACAATTCATTTTAGCATAAGTATGCAGTTTAATTCTAATTAACCCATAGATAGGGCCCCATCAGGTGCTACCATTCCGGGCTAGAGTGAAACTGGGAGCAATGGCAAAGAAGGGGTGTTCCACATTCCCCAAAGCATCACTGGAAACTCACCATCAGATTGTTTAGTGTCATATCCAGGACACTCGTTGTGGGATCTTACCTCTCTGCAGAGGTGCAATCGGTGTATTCTACAACCCCAGCCTACTGGGCAAGCTATATTTTTGTAACTTGAGTCACAATTTGGCAGATCCGGTTTTTTTTTTTTTTGCCGAGGTCGTGAAGATAAAAAACCACATTGAACTGTGAGATATTGAGCTCGTCAGATACTCTCCGGATGCTCTTCAACAGTTTTGTCTCTCTGGTTCAGAGCATAGCCTCGGAATCCATGATTTTAAGCTTATCTGATTATACCTGATCGTTGAGGTTCTTGCAACAAAAGAAAAAAAAAGTTCCCAACATTTAGTTAGTGTACTTTGGTCACTTTCCCCTTCACCTTTATCACAATAAATAATTTTGGTTGCTTCCGCGACCTTATGGTCAAGTTTTAAAGCATAAATTACCAAATAAAACAACGTTGCACGTTCAGGTGTTTCGCTTTCAAATCACACACGGAATAAACAATGCACAACGTGTGAGAGCACCAACCACCACAATACTAACTAGAACAGCGGCTTGAACAGCTTCGGTCATGAGATAGATAAGCGACCAAGTATCACGTACTAGCAAAATATTGCAAAACTTTTGACTCACATTAGAATTAGGGGACAGTTTATTTATGTACTTCTATTGAGTTGATGAAGAATGTAACAAGGTTGCAAGGCCTGATCAGAAGGTATCGAGACTGGACTCCTCTGAACTAAAAGTTGATCCATTTCGGGATTCTTTTACATTTCAATGGTTCCCAAGATTGACCTTTGGCCTTTCTTTTGACCATGGAAGAAGAATAATGACAATAAGCAGAGGCGGCTTGGCTACTGGCCAGTGGATGAGAGTGAGCTGTACCGTTGCCCGGACACGATTCGAAAAGGAATTGTCCAAAGAATGGAAGGGATTTGTCCGAAAACAAAACAAAAAAAAAGAAACATCAAAATAATCTATCTCTTCGTTATTTATCTATCTATCTATGTTTATCTCTCTCTCTCTCTCTCTCTCTATCTATCTATCTCTATCTATCTATCTATCTATCTATCTATCTATCTATCTCAGTCTCCTCACTATCTATCTATCTATCTATCTATCTCAGTTTGCTCATATCTATCTATCTATCTATCTCAGTCTGCTCATATCTATCTATGTCTCTCTCTCTCTCTCTTTATCTCTTTATCTATCCCAGTCTCCTCACTATCTATCTATCTATCTATCTATCTCAGCCTGTTTCTATCTATCTATCTATCTATCTATCTATCTATCTATCTATTTATCCTCATCCCCGCCCCCCGTAATAAGTAACCATACTTCTACTCTTGAAATCCTTTCTTTTCCATTCACACAAGCCAACAATTGTCAACCCCCCATTCCAGCCCCTTCTTACCAATATCCAACCCCCACCTTGAACATCTCACCGCCACCCACCCCACTCCGCTCATCCATCATTTTCTTGCCATTCATCACTAAAACCACTATTTCCTCTTTACCTAGCACCTCCAGTCCTTTCTCCTAACCATTTACCCAGCCATTCATACCCACCTTAATGGAGGCAGGTTTCTACTGTCGATTCACTACACCGCCCTTAACAACCGGACCCCCAATACACACGCACCACGCTCCCCGTCATCGTACGGGCGTCTTGTGCTTTTCTGTTCAGCTTAAATCAGAGGTAAATGGTGTATTCCACGATTGGAAGAAGTGGTTGTTTGTAGAAGAGAGGTGGGGGGTGAAAGAGGAAATCTTTCGGGGAGGGTCCTTCAGTTTACCAGTCTCTTACTCTACTCCCTCCTCCTGTACCCAACGGCACTGGTAGAGTCTGAAAAGGCATCATTGTAGACGATTGTATTTGGGATGAAGTCTTCATCTGCAAGGAATGCATACTTCGAGGTGGACAATATATGTATATATGTATATACACTCCCCCATCCACACACACATGTATATATATAATCTGTGCAATTTCCGTCGCGTTACGGTTACATACGGAAAAAATCCAAATATAATAAGAATTTAGATTTACATAAACACACACACACACACACACGCATATATATATATATATATATATATATATATATATATATATATAATCGTAATCCAACAACAAAGGAACGTCATGGTGTGTTTTTTATTACAGCAATGGATATATATATATATATATATATACATATATATATATACATATATATATATATATATGTATATATATATAATCGTAATCCAACAACAAAGGAACGTCATGGTGTGATTTTTATTACAGCAATGGATATATATATATATATATATATATAATCGTAATCCAACAACAAAGGAACGTCATAGTGTGATTTTTATTACAGCAATGGATATATATATATATATATATATATATATATATATATATATATATATAAAGAAAAACCAAAGACCGGTTATTTTAGGATTATAAATTTATTTCCATCCTGTTTTCGTTTCTGGTGTGAACCAAAAACACGACGAAAATATAACAGAATAGACACGGGGGGAGGGGAGGAAGGGAGGAATGTGTGTATATGTGTGTGTGTGTGCGTGCGTGCGCGCACGTGTGTGTGTGTGTGTGTGTGTGTGTGTGTGTGTGTGTGTGTGTGTGTGTGTGTGTGTGTGTGTGTGTGTTGAAATGATAAATTGTCGTGAATCTGCCAGTCTGATAAAAATACGTGAAAGGTTGGATAGATCAAACACTTAGCTCAGGTCTAGAAGGCTTGATATTTTGTTCTTTTATTTTATTCTAAGAACCTTTTCACATATTTCTAATATATATATATATATATATATATATACATATATAACCCACCTTCAAGCGTCGTACGCGTCTAGCCACACTGAAGAGTTGTGATACAACGAAACAGTCTGTCAATGGATGACAATATATATATATGTATATATATATATGGAGAGAGAGAGAGAGAGAGAGAGAGAGAGAGAGAAAGTAAAACCGGCGTAGATTGATAGACAGTCAAAATGACATAGATAGATAGATAGATAGATATGAATACGCTAATCACCTCTTTTCGCCCAGTTTGTTTATCTTTTTGAAAAATTATTTACAGATTTTTTTAGTCTTATACTGTCGCTAATGATGCTTGTTGGTTTTTTTCTTTTACGGCATATCAACCCTTTTCGGGTTATTTAACGCCCAATTAAATTTCAAACATTTCAGTTTCGTATAAGTATAGTTTTTGTTTACACACAGTTAAATGTCAAAACAGTTCTATTTCAAACAATTCAGTTTAGCATACGTATACAGTTTAGTTCAATATAAAACAGTTTTATTTCTAACTGTTCAGTTTAGCAAAAGTACGCAGTTTCAATTTCCAAAACAGTTCTATTTGAAACAATTCAGTTTAACATTAGTACACAGTTTCAATTATTTCAAACAATTCAGTTTAGCATAAGTACACAGTTTAGTTCTATTTAAAAACAGTTCTATTTCAAATAGTTCAGTTTAGCATAAGTACGCTCTTTCAATGTCAAAAATAGTTCTATTTCAAGCAATTCAGTTTAGCATAAATAAACAGTTTCAATGTCAAAAACAGTTCTATTCTAAACATTTCAGTTTAGCATAGTTCTATTTGACCCATAAATAGGACCCTATCTGGTGTTACCACTCCGGGACAGAGTGGATCTAGGATTGACGGCCATAAAGGGATATTCCACACTCCCCAAAGCGCCTGTATTAGTGGAGTCTCGCCATCAGATTGTTTAGTGTCATATCCCGGATACTCTTTGGCGTGGGGGTCTGATCCCTTTACAGAGAAGCAGTCGGTGTATTCTACAGCCCCAGCCGACTGGGCAAGCTAATGGTGTTAAAAACATCGAAATATTCAAGACTTTTAATGTTTTTTTTTTAGTTTTCGTTTTGTTTTTTATTTATTTTTTTAATCCAGCGTGAATTTCTGTTTTGTATTTATTTTTTCCCCACTTATATAACCGTTACTTATTCATGAAATAATATCGGGTTACATGGTTCACTTCCATCTTTTACTACGGACATCTCAGGCCGTCATAATTCCATCAATCCTGTCAAATTCACCAACATTTATTTTCATTGAGAGAGGTGGGGAGGGGAGTTCTGAATTCTTAAAGGACTTTTTTTCCTCTTCCTTGTTTCCCTTTCTATTTGGTGATGTTATACGCATGCGCAATAAAAAAAAAAAGAAGCGTCTTTTCTCTGAGGCGAAACACTCATGGCGGCTATAGTGTAATTTACTGCTTTCACCTCAAATAACATTCAGTTGGCATTTTCAACTCAAAAAAAAAAAAAAAAAAAATAAATAAATAATGAGGATTTCTTTTTTCTTTTATCATAATTCGGATTAATATTTCTGATTGACAGTATTCACGCGTAAAAAGGGAAAATATGTCGGCAAAGAGAGAATGATGCGGCAATTAACGATACAAAAATGTAAATTATGAATTCCTCTTACGTTAGGTGAACTTTAACTAATAGATATAACATCGATATATATATATATATATATATATATATATATGTGTGTGTGTGTTGTATGTGCATAATACAACTATAAATATATGCAGAACATAGTAAGTAAAGTAGTCTCCCTTTAGTTGAGGGGGACCAGAAGGCTCCCTTTTCAATAGCTACTACACCAAAGTGTAGGAGAGGGCTCTACTCCTTTCCCTGGATTGCTCCACTTTACCCTTGATACGTACCTTATATTGCTGAGCGTTAAGCAAGGCGGCATCAAGTGCCTTTTTGAAAGTCTTTGGTATGACGCGACCTGGGATTGAACCCAGGTCTCTTGAACCATTGGCGAACACTCTACCCACTGGGCCAACGAACTTCAATGAACGAACGAACACACTTCTTTATAAAAATATAATTTCTCAAACTTTATTCTTGAAAGGGTGATGGTTGTTGTGTGTGAGAGATGAGTTGGAGACGGGGACAGACTGCTATATTGACCCAAGTTCTTAGCTACTGACGCTATTTATAGAAACAAATTCGAAAAGTAAACGCTACCCAATACAACAGTACAAACGCTCTTCTTCTTACAAAGCTGTAATGTACATACAAATGTTAAATCCCTTTTGTAATAAATCCTCCCCTGATGATGGCCTAATGTTGGGCAGAAAGTACTTGGGAAATAACTAATTATGGAAGGTTTATCAACCAATTCCCGCCGAATATCATAAGATCAACACGGCAATTCGAACGGATCAACAAAAAATGTGTAGATAAAAATGTCTGTTCTGTTCAATCAAATATGTATCAATGAAGAAATGCTACCAATATATATATATATATTATAATATAATATATGATATTATAATATTATATAATATATAATATTATATATTATAAGAGTGTTGGTTGTAACTAAATCACTTTGTGGGTATGTGTCGAACCAAGTGCAATATGATATGAAGAGTGCTCAATATCTAGGATAGGGCTATTATATATATAATAATAATAAATAAATATATATCATATATATATATATATATATGTATGTATATATATATATATATTTAATCCATGGAAAATATTCAGCAACCCTGGGTTTCATGAAGTTTTTTTGTAAAACAACAATCATGAGGCAGTTAGGAGATGATGATTGTTGTTTTGCAAAAAAATTCATGAAACCCAAGGTTGCATAATATTTTCCTTGGATTATATATATATATATATATATATATTATTGCAGAATTAATGTAATTTTCAATGGGTGGGCTATTCTGGACAAGAAATTGAATTTTTTCTCTTTTTTTATCATTCATTTTTCTAAATATTGTTACATGCGAATAATTATGTAGAGAAGAGAAAAATCTCGTATTTTGTTTTGGCGCGCAATTTAATTCAACACTGAATTTCACCCAATCAGGATGACTTATCCCATTCAGCCCGGACACCTTCATTTCCGGCTAGCAAAACGGGTGAGCGGCCAAACACACTCTCTTCGGCTTGAGACGGCGACCAGAACAGTCGTGACTCTGGTCGTCCCTGCTTAGCGATGCTTTTTAGCTAGACAAGCCACCCAGTGTGGACATCTCACTGTGGCTTTAACACTAGCAGCAGCAACATAGACACTCAATGAGGGAACCATCTAATTTATGGATTCTTTACGAGGAATCCCAGTAGAACATAAATTAGAAACATTCAGCATGCCTTCCACAGGCACCTCTTCTGGTCACCCCAAAAATTTACTATGTCGATCCGAGCGCCACTCCGCTCTCGACACACAAAACTACACGGTGACTTTGAATACTTCCCTCACACGTCCAACGACACGCTGCCATCTCAACATCCCGCTAAGCTATCGCGTCTCCAAAACTAACAAGCCTAAACACCACGAGTCTTGCAGCACCAAGAACAAACCATATTCAAAGCTGCAAATAAAGAACTTTCGTTGTTGTGTGTTGTTAAAGAATAGTTTCGTAATTCATTTGTGTGCCTAAAAATCATTTGCGTTGCCTTCAAAACGCTAAAATCTTAAAATTATATCTCGGTTTAATCTTTAAAATACCCAATTTAAGTTATTTATACAAAAAAAAGACATTTTGGGCTTTTTCTGGGTTATTGAATTTTGGCGTCATTTGTGGGTATGGATGGTCGGAAAGCTGGCGGTTGCAAGCTGGGGCAGGTTCTGCCGGATTACAAATACGGAATGAACAGGAAGTAAAGGGAGACGGTGTTGGGGTTCGTATGAGGGTCGGGGTAAATGGAACTCGGTCGATTGACAACAAAAAGTCCGCGGGATTTAAATTGTTTTAGTGGATCTGGGATCGTTTTGGTGACACGTGTTTTAAAGTACAGACACACGTCGAGAGAGAGAGAGAGAGAGAGAGAGAGAGAGTAATGACCAAGAAAAGAGATAAAGCATAAAGAGAAATATACAAAGAGTGTGTGTAAGAGAGACAGAGACAGACACAGAGGGACAGAGAGAGTGAGAGAGAGAGAGAGAGAGAGAGTAGTAAACAAGAAAAGAGGTAAAACACAAAGAGAAATAGAGAAAGAGAGAGATATAGCCGGAGAGAGAGAGAGAGAGAGATTAGAAGACAAGTAGCAAGGTATGGCAGGAAGAGAAATATATATAGAGGGAATATATGTGTATGTGTGTGTGTGTGTGTGTGAGAGAGAGAGAGAGAGAGAAAGAGAGAGAGAGAGAGAGTGAGAGAGAGATTAGGGAGACAATGCAAAAAAAAAGGAAAAAATAATTTTTTTTTAAATGGTGGACGACTATAAGATTTATTTATTTATTTATCTATTTCTTTATTTTGTTTCATTCGAAAACTAAATGATTTCCCAGAAAATTATCCACGAAAAATTATTTACTGATCTGAGCTTAGTTGTGTTACAAAGCCAGAAGTACAGGGCACCCAGTGAGAATCGAATTCACAGCGGTATGTTAATCTAACTTGCGAATTATTATCCCACATTAGGTGCCTAGAACCCCTGGAAAATAATGAGTATGAAATGAACGTGTTATTTTTTAATTGATTCTAAAGGCACGTCAACCCATCTAGGGTTATTTTATGTCTAAAGGTTGGGGAATCGCGTTCATTGTATGTTGATATGTACGTTTTTTGGGTTGATGTTTTTTTTAAAGTTTTTTAACTGGGCCATCGTCTTAATGGATTGAGTGTTTGCCAATTGTCCGTGAGACCGGGGTTCAGTCCCAGGTCGAATCATACCAAAGACTTCAAAATGCTAACTGGTTCCGCCATGCTTAACACTCAGCATTATAAGATACATATCAGGGGTAAGTGGAGCAATCTAGAGAAAGGAGTTGCACCCTCCCCAACACCTCGGTGTTGTCGGTAATGAAAAGAGAGCCTTCCTCTCCGCCCCCCTCGATTACGGTCACCAACTTTACTTTTCCCTTTATTTATGTTCTTATCAAATTGGAATAATTTTTTGAACTAATCTGTCACATCCATAGATGAAACCTATACAAGTACGACCATTTCGTGTCAGAGTGGATCTGGGAGTATTGGTAATGAAGAGATATTCTACACGCCCTTGATCTCCAAAACAGTAGTCTCACTTCTAGATGCTGTTTTCTGTCATACACAGGAAACAACATGGTGATGGTGGAGTTCTTACAGGGGATAGAATCAGCATATTCTAAATCCCCCACCGCAACAGCAGATTGAGGGTTCAAAATATCATATATATATATATATGTGTGTGTGTGTGTGTGTGTGTGTATGTATGTAAAGAAGCATACATATATTCTCCTCAAAAAACAGCAACAATCGGTCAGATAATGAATTTATTATCCTTTAATAATCTGAAACTCTAGATTTACGGGATTGAATATATATATATATATATATATATATATATATTTCTCTTTCAAAAAAAACAAAAAACAATCGGTCACATTTTGATTACTAGATTTGTTATTCTGAAAGAAATTTATCATCTTAAAGTGACCGATTGTTGTTTATTTTTTTGAAGAGAAAATTATTTACTCTGTGGATTTTATTTACATTAAGCTCTAGACCGGGATTATTTAAATTTAATATTCTATTTTTGAATATTTTATTGATTGGAATTGTTCCCAACTCCGGATTTACTGGACTGAATATCTTATATATATATATATATATATATATATATATATATATATATATATATAGTCATCCACAGACAGATCTGTTTCGTTCTATCAGAACTCATCAGTGTGGCTAGACAGTATCTTCCCGTTGCTGGGATCGAAACCCGGTTGACTGAAACACCAAGCCAAAGCTTCTAACCATTTATATATTCACCCAATATATATATATATATATATATATAATCTTGTATATTTTGCTCTAATCTCCGAGGTTCTGATTGTGGATTTATGGCACATGACTGCTATATAATGGTCATCTAGTGCCAAACAAGGATTTTCAAATAGATTCTCAATATTGTCATCCGCAGACTGTTTCGTTCTATCAGAACTCTTCAGAGTGGCTAGACGTTCGAAGCCGGGATCGAAACCCGTCCAACTTTACGTTAGACTAAGTCTCAGACCGCTCGGCCAAGCGTACGTTTGGCTAAGGGAATTGTTAAGGTATTTATGTAGCAACAGCAGCAGCCGTTTGTTATTTGTGTATGTATTTTACTGAGCAACTGTGAAAGAAAATAAAATAAAAAATACATATATACATATACATATATATATATATGTGTGTGTGTGTGTGTGTGTGTGTTTTACTGAGCAAATGTGAAAGGAAATATACTATAGAGAACTTCGCCTCATTGTGTTTTATGGCATATCAACTTGTGTTTGTTATTTAATGCCAAATCCTGTTTTGACGTATATATATATATATATATATATATGTTAAATATAAGTATTATTCGGTCTAGTTAAACTAGAGTTGGGAGTAATTCCTTCAGGACAAGAAAATCATTCAGGAGCTGAACATTTAAATTTTCCTGGTGGAGAGCTCAATGTAATTTTTTACAGAGCAATATTTATCGTTCACACCAGAAACTGAAAAACAGGATGGAAATAAATTTATAATCCTAAATTAACCGGTCTTTGGTTTTTTCTTTAAAGATATATGTTAAATATATATATTTTGTAAGCGAATAGTTCCTAGGTAAAATTATTTTTAAAAGAGCCAGAGCTCATTTGTTTGAACTCAGTTAAATGATTTCAAGAATTGCTATTTAACATTCGTTGGCACACAAGTTTCAAGTATTTCTATCAAATACTAATAATTCAATTTAACATTAATCATTTGTTTGTACTAAGTTAAATGGATTCAAGTATAGAACATAATTAAATACTTGAATATGACTCATACAGGTTAGAACGCTAAAATTGTCGTCCTAAAGAAAACAACACTACAGCTTTATTTTAAAACTTTTATTGAAAAACTCAATTCAACAAACTTGATTATGTAGTAGAGCTGACATCTATTCAATGTAGCCGCCTTCAGCCTCAATCACCGCCTCGATACAGATCCGGAATTGGGAGCATGCCTTTTCCACAAGCGTCGGCGGGAGCTCGGCGAATACTCGGCGGATGGCGGCGATCAGGCTGGCTTTGGTGTTGTGGGAGGTCATGTTGGTGATGTTCTCGACGTATGACCAAAGTAGTCCAGCGGGTTCAGGTCGGGGAGGAGGGGGCCAGTGAGAGAAGGGTACAAAGTCGTAGCACTCCTTCGGAAGCTAAGCCTGGGTCTCTTTGGACTTGTGGGCTGGCGCCGAGTCCTGCTGCCACAGCCAGGGTCTGCCACTTGTCACTTGATTGCATCAGGGGATCACCACACTCTTCACATATATCTAGGTACACTTTGGTGTTGACTTTCAAGCCGACTTTGAAGATGTGAGGTGCCATGATGTGGCCCTCACTTGAAACCACACCAAAGACCATAACTGTAGCCGGAAACTTTGTTTTCATCGCCCTGGGCACGTCCCTGTTATTCGTGGCAATCCAGATTTGCATTTTGAGGGTGCTGGCAATGGTCCTGTTGTCATAACTTGGATTGGTAGAGAGCATGAGTTGTACAGCGGCGCATCTCCGATCGCGCTCGTTGAACATTGTGTCACTTTCAGACATGATAAAAGGCTACTATCACTCTTGGGATTTGTACACAACTGGCCGACTAGTAGATGGTCTGCAACAAAAAAAGAAAACCGGTTTTCATTTAACGGAAATGGAATCATGTCGACTTTTCTAGGGCGACAATTTTATCGTTCCACCCTGTAGCTGGGACCCTAAAAAGTGCTGTCATTCTGGGCCAGTATAGCTGGGAGTCATGGAAATGAAGGGGATACTCTACATTCCCCAAAGCTCAAGGACTGAAACCTCACCATCAGATGATTTTGTGTCATATACAGAGCACTCGTGGGTTGTTGTTTTTAATCCTCTGTGGAGATACAGTCAGTGTATTCTACAGCTAACCACGCCCAGCCGACTGGGCTGACACAGGGAACATAATAGACGTAAATATTTGGATATCTTAATTCATTTTTTTATTGAAAAGTGCTCAAAGATTTCATGTCCACCTCAAAACCCCCATCTCCTGTAAACTTGTATTGGTTCTGGGTTCCTCGACTGTTAATGTTATTTCATTATGAGCCCATGAGTGGGTATCTGGGTCACGGTCAATTCTTTCACACTCTCATTTGCATACACACTCCACCACAACCAGCTGTAGACACATCCTCGCACGAGAAAAACGCGTACGTAAACAGACGCACATGCCAAATGACAATGCCTAGGGGCCTCCCTTCCCCCCAATCAATATCCCTCAGGGGTTAATCTATTGTTTAAGATGTCATTACAAAAAAGTCACCAAGCCGTAGCGTCTCCTTCTCGTCATTGATACGCTCCACCCTATTTAACTTCGCTCCAGGACGTCCTGGTATATATCTGTGTGTGTGAGGGTGAATGGGGTTTGGGGAATGCACCGGTTAGCAAGCTAAAGCCATCAAGTTCATAAAAAGAATAATGAAAAAAAAAAAAGGCTCCCCCAATTCGTACCCACTACCGTTTATCTGGCACGCCTTCATCCCCCCTACACACCCTCCCACCTTCTCTACCAAAACCCCACCTCTACGCAACCAATCCCCACCCTTTGTCCTGTCACAATGAAGACGGACAATCACACAAGATTCGGACGAAGAAATAACGTACTTTCTCCCGTGAACCTTAATGGGCTCAACCTCCCCTGTCTTCTGCTCTTACCAACAGCTAACACCCTTTTCTTTCTCCCCTAAGTCACCCTCTGCCCCCAGTTTAGTACTTCCACTACCCCATTGCTCCTTAGTTCTGTGCCAACTTCCCCACTAGGCCTGGTCGTAAATGCTTTTCTTACGCCGTGCGGAAATTATTTGACATTGTATGATGACGACCAGCTGGCCAATCAAAAACTAGTTAAATTGCTCCCACAACAGTATTCGAGTCCTGCAATTGGTCAGATTTTGGACACACCAAAAACATAATTTTTCTATCGGTTGATAGTAAAACATTGCTCTGTCACAATATCATTGTACTTGTAAAATCTCATTTAACGAAGACAGATTGAAAAGGAAATCGTTTTCATTTCCTTTGAGAGGTCAAAAATTGCTTTTTAGAAATTTGATAAAATATGTATATACATTTTTATAGCACATTGACTGCTATATAATGGTCATCTAGTGCCAAAGAAGGATTTTTCAAATAGATTCTCAGTCTTTAATCTCATCTCCAAGGTTCTGATTTTAAATGTGGCTTTATGGCGCATTGACCACAATCTATCTATCTATCTATCTATCTATCTCAGCCTGTATCTATCTATCTATCTATCTCACTCCATAAGTTGTTACCTATATTTCTCTCATTTTTGTGACACATCGACTCCTATATATTGGTCATGTTGTGTCAAACAAGGATTTTCAAGTAAATTCTCATAGTCTTTAATCTCATCTCCAAGTTTCTGATTCTGAATGCGGTTTTATGGCACATTGATCAGTCTATCTATTTATCTATCCATTTACTCGTTGTTTCTTTATGCGTTAATGTTTGAAATATTTGAAGCAATAAAAAAAATGGGATGGAACTTAGAATCTTGTTGCCTGGTAATTGACGTCACCATAGCTGTCAATGATCATTGGCTTAAACGACGTATATCGTTCATTTGATGATCGTTTTAGATAATCAGACGAAATGAAATCGCTATCAATGTGTGTTTTTTAAATGAACCTTTAAATTGCCCAGTCGGTTGGGGCTGTAGAATACACTGACTGCTTCTCTGCAGAGGGGTAAGACTAACGAGTGTCCTGGATATGAAAGTAAACAATCTGATGGTGAGGTTCCAGCAATGCTGGAGCTTTAGGGAATGCAGAGTACCCCTTCATTGCCATCACTCCCAGGTCCACTCTGGCCCGAAGAGATAGCACCTGATAGGGCCCTATCTATGGGTTAAATAGAACTAACAGCATACTTATGCTAAACTGAATTGTTTGAGTAAACTGAATAGCTTGAAATAGAAATGCTTTTGACAATTAAACCGTACTTACATTTAAACTGCGTGCTTATGCTTAACTGAATTATTTGAAATAGAACTGTTTTTCGACATTAAAATTGTATTTACACTTAGCTGAATTGTTACATATAACTTCTTGAAAAGTTTGAAAGAAATGTTTTTAACAATTAAACTGTGTACTTATTCTAAACTAAATTGTTTTAAATAGAACAGATTATTTACATGAAAATGGATTTGGCGTTAAATAACCTACAAAGGTTGATATGCCATAAAACCCACCAAACCAAACCAAACCAAACCTTTAAAACTAATGACGAAGTAATTTTTGTTTTAGGTGAACTTATTTTTACAAAAGGCAAATTAATTGATTAGCCCGAAACCCTTTTTTTCCCACCAAAACGCCCAGTCGGCTGGGTCAGTAAAATACACCGACTACACATTTGAAGAAGAATATGACCTCTCCCTCTTGAATATCCGGTGGCGAAGCTCAGTCCTGGTACACTGTGGACTATCAAGTCAGTCTTCATTGCCGTTACTACCAATATAATAAAGGGACGTCTAAACGTCTAGACAGCGGAATATAAGTCTTGCTCTTGTAATATTTTTATAACCAAGTATTGTGGTTTCTTTCTTCATCGCGGCTACACAATACCGTCACGCTGTTAGGTTCACTTCCGGACTAATACTTTCGGAAAAGGCATGAACCCTCCTGTTATGGGTTAGATAATATCACTGCTGTTCATATCGACCATTGTAGGTTATTTAATGCCAAATCCTCTTTATACATATATATTAAATATATATGATTTGGTTTGGTTGGGTTTTATGGCATATCAACCATTGTAGGTTATTTAATGCCAAATCCTATTTATACATATATATTGAATATATAGGATTTGGTTTGGTTGGGAATTATGGCATATCAACCATCGTAAGTTATCTAATGCCAAATCCTCTTTATACATAAGTACAGTTGGCGATTTTAGTCGAGGGTGACACGAAGGCTCCCTTTTCGATAGCTACTATACCAAGGTGTAGGGAAGGGCGCAACTCTTTTCCATGGATTGCTCCACTTTACCCTTGACCTCTACCTTACATTGCTGAGTGTTACGCAAGGAGGCATCAAGTACAATTTTTTGAGTCTTTGTATGATTCGATCTAGGATTGAACCCGGGCAATTGGCAAACACTATAACTATTATACCAATGTTGGTTTTATCGCTTATCAAACATTGTAGGTCATTTAATGCCAAATCCTGTGTAAATACCTATGTACATACATATGTATGCGTTGAAATTCGTTGATAAGCATGGGTATCCGTGACGTTTAGTTTTTGTTTGTTTTTTTTAAATGTGTCTGTAGGTATGGTGTACGAGTGGGAACATGGTGTGGCATGTGTGTGTGTGTATGAGTGTGTTTTATACAGCGTTAGTTTTAAAATATTGGTAGGGGTGAGGGATGACAAGCGTAAAAATTAGTCGGCCTCCATCCCAAGCCTTTTTTTTTAACCCTCACTTTCTTATGCTGAACCTCCCCGATTCCGGGGGTAGGTGGAGGGGAATCTTTTGCGGAGCTGCCAAAACTATGCAGGTAGTCATCAATCACTTTTGCAATCCTGTTTATATTTGGGTTTAGATGTGATTGGAGGGTTCGGTTAGGGAACCTTGAGTCTGGAATGTCAACGTTTCTGTATTCTGTATAAAGAGAGAGAGAGAGAGAGAGAGAGAGAGAGAGAGAGAGAGAGAGAGAGAGAGAGAGAGAGAACTTGTGTATGAGCGTGTGTGTGTGTTCTATAATATTCCAAACGTTACATGTGTCAGGCACATCTAAAAGGGAAGTAGAAATCATTGATTTGCGTAGAGGAAATCCCCAAAGACTTTATGAACCCAATATACGTGTTTGTGAGTGTGTAAGGGGAATTAGGTTTCGCGCGTTCCTTATGTTGTATAAGCCATAGGATGGACATTAAATCATTGAGCGATTTTCATAGTAAATCTAATAGAAATCTCCAAAGACATTATAGACCTGATGCATGCCATATCCACGTGGGTGTAAGAGAAATAAAGTTTCATTTGCACCTTACGTTGTATCATAGGAGGGACATTAAAACAGAGATTGATTTTCATAGTAAATCTAATAGAAATTCCCAGAGACCATATAACACACACACGCGCGCGCGTATCTATCTATGTGAGTGTGTGTGTAGAACCTATGAACCTGTTTCCATTGTAACAATAGTCTGAGATGATATTAACACTAGGCTTGGTTTGGTTTGGTTTGGTTTGGTTTTATCTTTTGGCATTTCAACCATTGTGGATTATTTAATGCGAAATCCATTTTTATACCTATAAACAGTTCTATTTCAAACAATTCAGTTTGGTGTTACGTCCGAAGTTTGGTGTGTTCTTTCAACAACTTTCACAATACTTACGATCTGGGTGGGGTCGGCGGTTTTGATTTTGTTGTTGTTGCTCTGACTGAGAAAGTGATACAGCTAGCAGTAGCATCGCTCTACGGCCTTCTCCATCCTGTTATCATTTCCATTGTTTGTTGATTACTTCGAGCTCGGCAAACAAGTTGTTATAATAATAATAATAATAATAATAATAATAATAGGCTTACGGTCAAATCACACTGAAAACACCGGTTCTCGTTCGATCACCGAAGTTAAGCAGTGTCGAGGCTGACAAGTATTTAGATGGGGGACCGCTTGGAAACACCAGGTACTGTAAGCCTAAGAAGGGCACCTTTGGTGGTGTAACGGTTAGCAAGCTTGACTAGCAAACCTACACGAGTGAGTTCGAGTCTCATTAGGTGCCCCATTCATTCGGCCATGTGCCACATCGAAGCAAAGAGCTTCGTAAATTACTATAATAATAATATTGCTAAATTGTAGACTTTGCTGTCCCGGCTGACTACAGAATAAAACTGAAAGTAAGTGAAAAGAAGGATAAGTACCCCGACCTTGCTAGGGAATTGAAAAAAAACTATGGAACTTGAAGATGACAATTATACCAATCGTGATTGGTGCTTTTGGTATAGTAACTAAAGGATTATTAAGGGGGATGGAGGACTTGGGGTTTGGAGGAGGAGTGGAGACCATCCATTATTGTGAACGGCCAGAATACTGAGAAAAGTCCTGGAGACTTGAGGAGATTTGCTGTCACTCAAACTCCAGTGAAAAGCCATCAGCTAAAACTGATGTGAAAAACTCTCAAGGAGTAAATAATAATAAAGAAAAAAAAAAAAATCTGGGATGTAAGGTTTGTTTTGGCAGGAAAAACATTTAAATGAATAGTTTGTCGTATCAAACTTAGAAGGGATACTTGGAAATAAACAAAACCGGATGACTATTAAAAAACAAACAAAACAAAACTAAACTAATAAGGGAATTTTGGGTATCAGGGGCAGTGTGTATACGCCTGCATAATATTTACAAAGCTTAGCTCAAGGTCAAATGTAGATCTATCTATCTATGAGTTGTATCGTGGTAAGGAAAAGATACATAGTGAAATAGAGTTAAATATTTATTAACTCAAATGGTACAGTCCGACTAGTATTATGAGTCTTGCGCTGTTGGTGTTACGTCCGAAGTTGGTCTTACTACTGACCGACGTTCTTCAGAGCTGTCTCTCTGCTTCTCTTTCTGCTTCTGCTTCTCCATGCTTAAGAGACACCGCGTCTTTTATACTCCCGCGATACCGGAAGTCACGTGGTACGAGTCACTATCTATCTATCTATCTATCTATCTATCTCAGTCGCTTCATTATCTATCTATCTATGTTTATCTCTCTCTCTATCTATCTATCTATCTATCTCAGTCTCCTCACTATCTATCTATCTATCTATCTATGTTCATCTCTACCTCTCTCTCTCTCTCTCTCTCTCTCTCTCTCTCTCTCTATCTATCTATCTATCTATCTATGTCTTTAGAAACAAAGAAACTGAACCTGATTTTCTGGCTTGAATTCGTTATTGGTAATAAATTTAGTTTTGGCCCAGTCGGCGCAGGCTGTAAAATACACTGACTGAATCTCTGCAGAGAGATAAGCCCCCCCCCCCAACTAACGTGTATCCTGGATATGATACTAAACAATCTGATGGTGAGGCTCCATTAATGCTGGAGCTTTGAGGAATGCGAAGTAGCCCTTCATGGCAATTGCTTCCTGGTCCACTCTGCTCCGGAGTGGTAGCACCTGATAGGGTTCTTTCTTTTGGTCAAATAGAACGGTTTGATATTTAAACTGAGTGCAAACACATGACTTGCGCTAAATTGAATTGTTTAAAAATGAACTGTTTAATCTGAGTGTAACAAATGACTGATATTTAGATGAGTTGTCTGTGATACATAGCAATACTTGGAACCATTTAATTTTGTTGACTTATACAAAAATGAATTGTTTGAAATAGAACTGTTTAATCATTTACTTGTGTGTAAACAAATGTTTGATATTTAATTGAATTGTTAGAGAACTTGGAACCATTCAACTTTATTGACTTATATTTATGAATCATATATATCTAATATATATGAATAAACCGGACTTGGCATTAAATAACCTACAATGGTTGATATGCCGTAAAATCAAACCAAACCAAACTAAATTTGTTTTCTTTCTAATGACACTAGACCACTAGTGAAACATCTCAATCTGTTTTTCCTAATTGTCTTCTATCTATCTATCTATCTATCTATCTATCTATCTATCTATGTCCCTGTGTGTGTGTGTGTGTGTGTGTGTGTGTGTGTGTGTGTGTGTGTGTGTGTGTGTGTGTGTGTGTAAATGGAATTATTTTCATATCCCTTCCTAATCAGATAGATAAAACAGCCATCTAGAGCAGCCGTGCGAAGTTATCAAACTTCAGTCCCCCACCTTTGTTTCCCCGACCCTGGGCATTGATTCCCACCCCGCTCTTCATCAGTTACTGTCGTCATAGAGATAAAGGCACGTGTCTCTTCCATGTTCCACTCCCTTACTCATCACCCCGCATCATCAACGCCCCAACAACCCCAATCATAACCCCGAAAACCCGCACCTTTCTTCCCGCTTTTCTTGAGGCCGAAAAACTTTCATTTAACCCAATCTCACCAAGCACCCATGGCGAAGTAGATAAACTGACACGATGTACTCGTAGCAGAGTCTTTTCAGGGACTTCTTCATCCACCAGCAGGCACTAAGAACCCCCCCCCCGCGCCATCAACACCCTCGCTCTCTTCGTTCAACAACCTAATTTCAATATTATTATTATTATTATTATTTTAAATCTTTGTTCGATCAACCTTATATCGTCGGCTTCCAAACTGTACTAAAATGCGTAGCTTATTTTTAATGCCAGGTAGAGACAGACAGTTCTAGTCTAACAGAAGCTTCAAATCCGGCCAGGTGGGGAATATTATTTGTTTTTCCAGATTATTATCGCTATCTTTGTTGTTTTTAACCCCTCGTTTCACCCTATGGATTTCTCACTCTTTTGGCAAAGTCAAAAGTTCTTCGATGAAACATTTTCATGATCCTATATCTTTGTCATTCAAGCATTTTTATATTTGTGGCTTTTGATACAATTTTTCGTCTTGTTCTTATTCATTCCTAATGTATCTGATGGTGAGGTTCCAGTTCTGGAGCTTTGGGGAGTGTGGATTCCTCTTCATTGGCATTACCCCCAGGTCCGAAGAGGTAGCACCTGTTTAGATCCCAATGACTTGTCGATCCTTGAGGGTTATCTAATACCAAAGCCACCCTTGTAGAAGAATAGTAGTGGTACTATTTGACCCAAAGTTTTTTTTTTTTTGTGGGGGGGAGAGGGTTCATATTTTTTCCAAAGGGCATTAGTCTTAAAGTAAGCACGGCTGGAGTTCGAACTTACATACTATGATGTTGCAGTCCAGTACATTAACCGAATGGCTTTGATATACCATTTTCTTCTCTCTCTTCCTTCTTTTATCTATTTCCCTTCACTTTTTTTCCTTCCTTTTCTTCCTTCCTTTTCTTCTTCTTCTTCTTCTTCTTCTTCTTCTTCCTTCCTTTTATCTTTCGTTCCCTTTTCTTCTTCTTCTTCTTCTTCTTCTTCTTCTTCTTCTTCTTCTTCTTCTTCTTCTTCTTCTATTATTTTCCTTTCTTCTCTCTCTTCCTTTTATCTTTCTTTCCCTTCTCTTTCTTCCTTCCTTTTTTTCTTTCTTCTTCTTCTTCTTCTTCTTCTTCTTCTTCTTCTTCTTCTTCTATTATTTTCCTTTCTTCTCTCTCTTCCTTTTATCTTTCTTTCCCTTCTCTTTCTTCCTTCCTTTTTTTTCTTTCTTCTTCTTCTTCTTCTTCTTCTTCTATTATTTTCCTTTCTTCTCTCTCTTCCTTTTATCTTTCTTTCCCTTCTCTTTCTTCCTTCCTTTTTCTTCTTCTTCTTCTTCTTCTTCTTCTTCTTCTTCTTCTTCTTCTTCTTCTTCTTCTTCTTCTTCTTCTTCTTCTTCTTCTTCTTCTATTATTTTCCTTTCTTCTCTCTCTTCCTTTTATCTTTCTTTCCCTTTCGTTTCTTCTTCTTCTTCTTCTTCTTCTTCTTCTTCTTCTTCTTCTTCTTCTTCTTCTTCTTCTTCTATTATTTTCCTTTCTTCTCTCTCTTCCTTTTATCTTTCTTTCCCTTCTCTTTCTTCCCTCCTTTTTTTCTTTCTTCTTCTTCTTCTTCTTCTTCTTCTTCTTCTTCTTCTTCTTCTTCTTCTTCTTCTTCTTCTTCTTCTTCTATTATTTTCCTTTCTTCTCTCTCTTCCTTTTATCTTTCTTTCCCTTCTCTTTTTTCCTTCCTTTTTTTTCTTTCTTCTTCTTCTTCTTCTTCTTCTTCTGTTATTTTCATTTCTTCTCTCTCTTCCTTTTATCTTTCTTTCCCTTCTCTTTCTTCCTTCCTTTTTTTCTTTCTTCTTCTTCTTCTTCTTCTTCTTCTTCTTCTTCTTCTTCTTCTTCTTCTTCTTCTTCTTCTATTATTTTCCTTTCTTCTCTCTCTTCCTTTTATCTTTCTTTCCCTTCTCTTTCTTCCTTTCTTCTTCTTCTTCTTCTTCTTCTTCTTCTTCTTCTTCTCTTATTATTTTTCTTTCTTCTCTCTCTTCCTTTTATCTTTCTTTCCCTTTCGTTTCTTCCTTCCTTTTCTTCTTCTCATTCTTCAATTCTTTTTTTTTCTTTCTTTCTTTCTTTCTTTCTTTCTTTTTTTAAGCCGTTGTTGGCTCCATTTGTTTTTCATTATTGCCTTACTCAGTCACCTGATATTCTTTTAAATATGAACGCTGTTTTATTGATCAGACGGTTAACGACCCCCTTCTCTGTATATATAGTATCCTCCTTTGTTTTGTTTTGTATTTCGTTAAAGATCAATTGGTGATCTTGCAATACTTCATAACATCTTTTCTAAGTCCTGATGATGGTTTACTGAAACCGAAACGTTATAATGTCAACTTTCTTTCATATTAAATTCTTCACTTTGAATTACTTTGTTTTTCAATATTTTTCTCCACATTGTCAGATTATTTTCCATTGTTTACTTCTATATGAATATGTGATATAACCCTGTGCAATAAACAAAAAAAAAAACTAAAAAAAAAGTAAATACAAAGGTACAATGAATGCAGTCCTCTGACCTTTAGGCATAAGATAACCTTAAACTAGTTGACATGCCGTTAAAATCAATAATTCTGAGGAAACTAAAAAATCTCAGCAGAAACATATGAAGAATGCAATTCCCTAACCTCAAGGCATAAAATAATCCCAGACGAGTTCATTTGTCGTTAAAATCAGTCAATGAATTTAATCAATCAACCAGCCTGGAGAGGAATAGTATTTATTTTTTGGAGGGAGTCTCCGTGGCGTAGTGGTTAACATGCGGCCTCGAAGTAAGCAAGTTCGAATCCAAGTCGTGTTGTTGCGTTTACTATCTGACTAATGCCCATAGAACACTCTTATCCCTTCACCAATAGGATAAATAGCAGTATTGCTATTCTCTACCAGGATGAATTTGGTATTGAATAACCCATGTGGGTTGATATGTCATAAAACAAAGAAACTATGTATTTTTTCGGAAAATCATCATTATCTTTATTGTTTTACACACACATACACACACACACTTACCAAATACTCATAAACTAGTACTTGATCCCTCCTTGCTTTACATTCAGCATTATAATGTACAGGTCAAGGGTAAATGGGGCTTTCTAGGAAATAGTGTAGCTATTGGAAAGGGAGCCTTCGTTTCACATTCGACTTCGGTCGGCCAACTTACTTAGATATATATATTATATCGCTGAAAATAATATATATGTCGGTTTAACCCCAACTACCCTATCTAGAAGACTTACAATGCATCTATCTGATACAAGTACCATAGCACAGCATTTAAAAAACACGTTCATGTCCAACAACAGAATTACACAAAAACACAACAATATTAGAACATCAAAATAGCAAGCAAAAACTACAGATTCTCGAGGCACGACATATTAGGAACATACAACACAAAATTAACAGAATCAATTTTGAAACCAGTTTTAACGTACTTAAATGTCTTTAGCTACTGACGTTATTTATAGAAACAAATTCGAAAAGTAAACGCTACACAATATAACAGTACAAACGCTCATTCTTACAAAGTAGTAATGTACATACAAAACTTACATCACTTTTGTAATTCATTCTCCTCTGATGATGGCCTCAAGGTTGGGCAGAAAGTACTTGGGAAATAACTAATTATGGAAGGTTTATCAACCTATTCCCGCCGAATATCATTAGATCAATACGGCAATTTGAAAGGATTAACAAAACAAATATGTAGACAAAAAATGTCTATTATGTTCAATCCAATATATATATACGTATACACGATTGCGCAGAAACATAGATAGATAGATAGATAGATATGAACAACAATCACCATATATACTGAACACACACATATACACAAGTACATAAACATGCGCACACACACACATGTATATATACATTATTAATATATATATATATATATATATATATATGCATATATATATAGATATATAGCAATATGTATATATATATATATATATGTGTGTGTGTGTGTGTGTGTGTGAGAGACCCTGGGTTTCATGCTGTACGCATTCATTAGAGTGAAAGGCTTTAAAAAAAAGAGCGATTAATTTGGTTAATATTTTGTTTTGGTGGAGTGGGAAGGGGGATTTTTTTTGTGTGTGTGCGTGTGTGTGTGTGCGTTTGAATGTTAGTGTCGCTCGAACTCGCATCAGCACACTAACATTCAAACTAACAGAAACTTAGGCACACACACACACATACACACATACACGCACACACGCACACACACACACACACGCGTGCGCGCTCACACACGCACTCCCCTTCCAACTCAAGCAAAACAAAAAATTAACCATATTAATCGGTCTTTTTTTAAAACCTTTCAATCTAATGATTGCGTCGTGCATGAAACCCCGGGTCACAGACACACAAGCGTTCTACGTGTACATCCCGGCTTCGAGCGTTCTACGTGTCTAGCCACACTGAAGAGTTCTGATAGAACGAAACAGTCTGTCTGTGGATGACAATATATATATATATATATATATATATATATATATATATATATATTCCTTTATTTATAAAAGCTCTATCATTGATATTGAGCACTATTTAATAATGCCGCAAAAGTTATACCGCCATTAACTCTCCAAGTCAGTCAATGATAACAATTACACTATATATATATATATATATATATATACGTTTCTCAGTTTTCTGGTCCAACGTTCTTCGATGAAATATTTTCATAATCCAATACATTTGTTATATGAGTGATTTTGTCCTTTCGCTTTGTACAGTTTGCTCCGGTCCAATTCCATCCTTCACCCTGACTCCATTTCAGCCAAGTGAAACCAGCAGCACCCGTGTATAGGTCGACCCCTTCATGTGCTCCTTTCACTTCATCCCTTCATAGGATTTAAGTCAGTCGAGCGCCTAAAGGTCTGACAAAATATTTTAAATTTTAATTGATTTTAGAAAATCCCGTTAGTTCAAATGGCGAGCAATATGTAATTTGAAACGTTTTTGATTTAGCGCGCAGTTAAGAGTTATCTCATCAAGGATAATCACCTTCAGGGTTTATGGGCTCTGGTTTGGGGGTTCGGGTGAGGGTTAAATTTGTGGCTAGGGTTGGCGTGGGTGAGGCTGGCACAGATTATAAAGAAGCATGAATACCGATAAAAGTCTTGGAGATTATGGAATGGCAGAGAAATATTTAAAAAGAGACAAGGAAAAATACACATACAGAAACATCACATATATAAATAGACACATACATATACACACATATACTCATACACGCACACACACAAATAAACTTATATATATATATATATATATAGATTACTATCAACATACACACACATACTCACTCGCACATATACATGAATTTAAAAACACACACACATATATATTATATTAATTAATATAGTCGACCATAGTCGAGGGTAACCCGAAGGCTCCCTTTTCGATAGCTACTACACCAAGGTGTAAGGGAGGGCGCTACTCCTTCCCTAGATTGCTCTACTTTACCTTTGATCCGTACCTTATAATGCTGAGTGTTAAGCAAGGAGGCATCAAGTACCATTTTTTGAGTCTTTGGTATGACTCGACCTGGGATTGAATCCAGGTCTCCTGGGCCATTGGCGAACACTCTAACCGCTTGGCCAATGTCCGGTAAATTGGTCTAGTGGTTAGAGTGTTCGCCAATAGTCCGGGAGACCTGGGTTCAATCCCAGGTCGAGTCATACCAAAAACTTTTAAAATGGTGCTTGATAACTCTTTGCTTAACACTCAACAATATAAGGTACGTATCAATTAATATATATATATATATATATATATATATATATATATATTGCGATCAACATATATGTAGAAACACACACACAAACTCACATACACACGGACATATAAACACACACACACATATATAAATATATATACGTGTACACATGATTGCACACACACACACACACACACACACATATATATATATATATATATATATTGTTATGAAACAGAAATATGTGTACACATGTGGTGCCTTCAATAAGTTTCCAGACTTTTTTTACAGGCATTTAAAATCGTCGTTGACTCTTCAAAATTCACTATGTTATTGCTATACGTCTTATGAGATGACTGACCAATTTTTATGATTTCCCGTTCAAATGAACAGCTACAGCAGCAATTGGAATACACCCTACTAAAGCCTCATTGTCACAGCTGGTGAATTTCAAAAATACAATCTGAACACTTTAGAAGAACGATATGCAATAGAATTCTGTTTTAAACTTGGAAAAAATGCCACAGAAACGTATGGAATGCTTCAGACTGCTTTTGGAGCATCTTGCATGAATCGAGCATCAATTTTTGAATGGCATAAGAGATTCAAGGAAGGCAGAGAGTCTGTGAGGGATGATGAGAGGTGTGGGAGGAGTAAGGAAGTCAATACACCTGAGTTGATTGGCCAAAGGCTTAGGGTTTGGGTTACTACGTTGAGGTTTTAAGGGAGTTCAGGAAGAGATTCCTAGGGCAGAGACCAGCACTGTTCAAATCTGGTCAGTGGCATTTCCACCAGGAAAATACACCAGTCCACAACTCCATCCTTGTCACAGACTATTTGACCAAGATGGGCATCAAGACAGTTCCTCAGTCTCCCTTTAGTCCAGACCTTGCTCCCAGTAACTTTTGGTTATTCCCTAAGCTCAGAGGCTGTCGCTATGAGACAATTAAGGAGATGAAAGGGGCTGTGACGAAGGTCATTGACACGCTCACATGAAGCCTTCCAGAAGTTGTTGGAACGGTACAACAAATGCATTGCAGCCGGAGGAGATTACTTCGAAGGGGACTAGAGTTTCATGTGTGTACTGTCAATAGAAGTGCCCAGACGAAAAAAGCCCGGAAATTTATTTAATGATCCTGGTATATATATATATATGTGTGTGTGTGTGTGTGTGTGTGTGTGTTTAGAGTAGCGATTGTTCTCGTAAGAAATAGAATCGGAGTACGGGGTTCAAATTTTGGACGAGGCTGTTAATGCTTCATTTCGTGCTAAAGCTTTTGAGAAAGGCATGAGTCCATCTGTTCTCCCTTCAACTGTCGTTAAATTTTGGGCAGATTGGGTTCTTTAACCCTAGTAAGGCAAGCAGCGTTGGAGAAGCAAAACTCAGAATTAAAACCAGCTTTACTTCCGTCAAGTTATGTAGTTTGATATATTTATTAAAAAATCGGATGAATTTTTATTTGCAAACAGTTATATTGTTTCAAGTATTCTTATCAAATACAAATAGTTCTCACCACAAGTAAGTAATAATGTTAATCCTTAGTAAGTAATTTCACCTTCAAGTAACTGTTATTAATACAAATAATTCCTCTCTAATATTAATAATTTTATCAAATAATAATCATTTATTTGCATACAGTCGTAATGTTTCATGTATTCCTATCCAATATCAATAATTTTCAAGTAGATTTATTTGACCTATAGATGTGTGACAATAAAGATTAAGAATCTACTTAAAAATCCTTGTTTGGCACTATATGACCATTATATAGCAGTCAATGTGTGATAAAGCCTTAGATGTGATCGATCGATTAACCTTAACGGCATATCAACTTGTTTAGGATTATTCTATGCCTCGTTTATTGTATGCTTATATTTACATCGTGTTGTTTCTTTATTTTTAATTTTTTGCACACAGTCCTATGGAAAGCGAATGTTTTTAAAGCTGTACTTGACCAACAAATGGGACTCTAACGGGTACTACCACTCCGGGTCAGAGTGAATATTGGAGTAATGGCAACCATTCCCCCAGAACTAGGACCTACTATTTGATGCAGACTAGTTTTATACTCAGAACATCCCTTATTCAGATGGGGAAAAGGTCTTACACACTCGGTATTTTTAACCTTGACGAAAAAAGCTTTGAAGATATGGTTAAAGACTGGGTTATATAGCCCTCAATGTGCACTAAACCACTTTCAAAATCAGAACTTCAAAGACCGAGAATCTGCTTGAAAATCATTGTTTGGAACAACATGACCATTATATAGCAGTCAATGTGCCATAAAACAAGATTCACAATCAGAAAGTCGGAGATGAGAATAAAGACTAAAAGAATCTACTTGAAAAATCATTGTTTGGAACTACATGACCATTATATAGCAGTCAATGTGTCACTTTATAATTAAACCCTTCTCTTTGTTTCTATACATCTTATCAAGTGATCAAGACGAAGAGAAAACAAGCAATGAAAAAAATCCTCCCCAAACAAAGAAGAAAAAAATTGAAACAAACAAAAGAGACGAAATCAACTTAGAATCTAAAAACCTGAAATATGTACCAGACTTAATGTACCCTTTTTACTCTAAATTTTACAACTGGCACCCGTAACGATAACGAAGCGAGTACTCAAGCTGGCACACTTTCGTAAACGTGGACTCAAGCAGATGGCGTCGGTCATCCTTGAAAGCGTTGGTTTTGATAATGTCGTGGGGATCATTAGACTATTTTTTATTTTATTTTTTTTATTTTAAGGTAGGAGAGTTATAAACACAACCGAGAGAGAAAAGTTAAAAAGGGGTTTATTTTGTCAGAAGGATTCTTCGTGTTGATTTGTGATAACATTTTCATGTTTGATGTAGTAGTAACCGACACAGGCGGTTATAAAAACATGTCGAAGACAGATAGGGTGAGACCGTTAGAGATCTAGGGTTGTGGTCGGGGTCGTATGAAAAAAAAATGTCATTTTATTCGCGACAAGAAAAATAAAAATATTACACACTTGAAGAATAAAGTGATGACTTTTACTTTATTGTTATTCAAAACTCGATCTTCTGGCTTTTATTGCATTGTTTTAGCCGATGTGTTTTTCGGCCTTCCTCATGGTCTAAAAGTCTGAGATTAGTCCTCATAAATCCATGAGTTTATATTCTCCAGCTTGTTGGTTTTTGGTTTGGTTTGCTTTGGTTTTGGTTGGGCTTCATGGCATATCAACCATTGTAGGTTATTTAATGCCAAATCCATCTTTATATATATATATATATATATTGAATATATAGGATTTGGTTGGGTGCAACATGATCTTTCAGCTCTAGGACTTAACAAGTTTATTTTAGAGGGACCTTCACTTGTGTAGGGTAACATAGATGTAATTAGTGAGAGAGGAAAGCAGATAATTACATGAGAGTTTGATTCTCACTGTGTGCTTCATATTTCTGACCTTGTGCTAAGTAATAAAAAAATCAAAGTGAAAATAAAGTAAGAGACTGGCTACTTAATACAAGAAAGAAAGAAAGAAAGAAAGAAATGAAAAGAAAGAAAGAAATGAAAAGAAAGAAAGAAAGAAAGAAAGAAAGCGAGACTGGCTATACAATAGAAAACGAAAGAAAGAGAAAAACCAAAAGGAAAAGAAAGAAAGAAAGAAAGAAAGTAAAGAAAAAAGAAAGAAAGAAAGAAAATAAGTAAATAACATAGAAAGAAAGAAGTCTTTCTTTCTTTCTTTCTTTCTTCTAGTGGTTTTCTCTTTCTTTTTCTATCAAATCACCAAGCTTTCTTTCTTTCATTCTTTCTTTTCATGATTTTCTTTTTCTTTTTCTATTTCTATTAAATAGCCCGGCTTCCTTCCTTCCTTCCTTTCTTTGCTCTGATAAACCTGTCGATCTCGAGCTGTTTTGGGGAAAACTGAGCAGCAGGTGCGCACTTCTTAGCACTCCAGGCGGCATCAATTTGGCTCGTGCCCCACCCAACTCCGACAGAAACTCGAACCAAATTTTATGGTGCTTATCTTCTTTGACAACCCTCACCCCCATCCACCACTATATCCCCTTTATGCCCCAGGACTTGCTGCCAGGAGTTGGTGACTGGATTTCTTTTTTTATCTACTCAAAGTTTTGACAAAATTTTAATGAAGCAAGGTATACGAGATTGGAATGACGTGGGTCGGGTTTATTTCCACCACCTCTGAAAATCCGTCAACTGGTTTCATTTCGATTTTTGCCTGAAGGAACAAGCATTGGTCTCAGATAAGCAGAAAGTGTGTAGAAGACAGAGAGAGAGAGAGAGAGAGAGAGAGAGAGAGAGAGAGAGAGCTCTTATATATATTGAGACATTTAAACGCAGTAATTATCATATATATTTAAAAATTCTAATGAAACACTATATTTTCCGACTCCTGAGACGCATATTTAGTATTAAAATAATTCTGTATCCATGTCACAAAGCATCTCGTTCGTTGGTATTATGTCGAGGGAGTTATCTACGGAAGTTTCAAATCCACGCCTATAGAGCTTGGTCGTAGGGGGCCTTCAATCCAGGCAGCACCTGCTTCCTCGCCCAAAAGTAACATGGGCTGGGTTTATTGCCTGGTGACTGAGGTGCTCTTCAAGGGGAATACCGATGGGACTTCGCATTTTCATTATGGCCACGTGTGATTCGTACATGGCCGTTCACTATGACATGACTTGATGTCAATTCTGACTTACGGGAGTCAGAAAAATATCATAGAGCTTGTAGGGGTAGCTGTGAGCGGCAGTACTTCGAATACATTTGTTATTTATGGTAAATGCAATATATATATATATATATATATATAGTACAATTTGATGGAGACTCAAACTCGGTTAAGTCGTCATAATAAATTTATTTCGGTGGAGAATATTACTATACTCTCCGTTTCGTCAGATGACTATTTACATGCTTCTCTCTCGTCGCAGAGTAGCAAATGTGGAGTTACAGTTCGTATTCAGAAGATAAAATAAAGGAATTAAAGAATGAAAAATAAAAAAGTAAAAATAAAAATTAGAAAAAATTAAAAGAATAAACAATAAAAAAAAAAATTCTATGTAAAGAATAATCCACATACTATATACGCCCTGAATGTGAATTTTGTTATACCCCAGCGAATAAATGAAGAACTAACAATAGCCATACATTGAACACTCTCATAGATTTATATGATTTTCCTCATATATTCTATGTAAAGAATAATCTACACCTACTGTTCTTGGACACTGACTGGATATCTAGAAATATATATATATATATATATATATATATATATTTCATCGTTATCTCCACTTTTAAATTTGAAAAAAATGATGTTCAACACAAACGCAAATTCCACAAAAACCTCCTTGACCTGTAAACTTTTATTTTTCAATGTGCCATATATATATATATATATATATATATAGGTTCAATCCCAGGTCGAGTCATATCAAAGACTCAAAAATGGTACTTGATATCCCCTTGCATTATAAGGTACATATCAAGGGTAAAGTGGAGCAATCGAATGAAAGGAGTAGCGACTTCCTCTACACTTTGGTTTAGTTTGGTTTCTTTATTTAATGGCATATCAACCTCCATGGGTTATTCAATGCCAAAGCCATCCTTATAGAAGAACAGCAATGATGCTATCTATTTTTTTTTGGTTTCTCTGCTTAATGGTATATCAACGTTCAAGGGTTATTCAATGCCAAAGCCATCTCTTTAGATGAACAACAGTGATACTATTTATTTTGGCTTGGTTTCTATACCTAATGGCATATCAATCTTCCCGGGTTATTTAATGCCAAAGCCGTCGTCGTAGCTGGAAGTGGTTAGGTGATTCACACTTCTTGTACCATAGCCAGATATGAATACGTGAAATGGACATAGAATGTTCATAACATATATACATAGAATCTCGAAACACGAAAAACACTTACGACTTCTTTGTTCAGGTACGAAACTTTTTATTACCTTTGTGTTTAAAGCTTCTTCGACATAAGGAGAGAGATACACATTCTTTCTATTCTGGCTTTTTCATCTGCCCCCCACCCCTCATCTCGTGCGACACATGCCTAAGCGAAAGTCAACCGTCTTCTCCCGAGGCAGGACTCAACTCTACTAACTGACTTTTTCAAAATCCCCCAAATCCTCCGCGCTTCCGGTGCATGACGTCGTTCACATCCACTGGTCAACCTTTCTATCGGATTTTTATTTTGACATCTATGAACGACTTATCCTCCCCGCATGCGCGCGTTAACACCTGCACTCAAGTTTGCACCTAACTAACCCATGCGCTGAGCCGAAAGGTTCTCAGCCTTACTACACCCAAAGGCATAAAACGAAATCCCTCGGCTATTATATTACATTCTCACAACGGGTATTTGTCCGAAAATCAATGTGATAACGTGGCTGGGGTTCAAACTCGCTTCCTTCGATGTCACAGTCCACAAATTCAGTTTTGTTATGAAGTAGAAGTCTCAGTGAATCCAAATTTGAACTGAAATAAATAAATGGGGTGACCTTCATGGGTTATTTAATGCTGTAGCCATCTTTTTTAAAAGAACAGTAGTGGTACTATTAAATCCATAGCTAGGAGAATAAGAGGGTTCATGCCTTTCTTAAGGGCATTAGTCCAAAAGTGAGCGTAATAGCACGATTGGAATTCGAACACGCTTCCTATAATGTCCAGCACTTGAGCCACAACACACGGTGGACTTCCCCGTGACAAATCAGGGTAATCCAATATTTTGGAAAAAAAAAACAAACCTGCACAAGATTACGAAGGTCACACATTAGGCAATCGCACAGAATGACATTTCACTGCCGGCTTAGTTACCCAATTAAAAAGGTGGAGGTGCCCGTAGTGTAATGGTTATCGTCGTAGGAAATGGACACGGCGACACGAGTTCAAATCCTGGACGAGACTGATTGCATTTCACATAGCATTAATACCCTTGGGAAAGGTATGAATCCAATTATTCTCCCTCCAGCTATGGGTAAATAGTAGGACAGACTAGGTTCTTCAGCCTTGGTGAGGCAACTAGTCTAGGAGAAGGAAAACTCTGAATTCAAACCTGTTAGATTCTACTTAAAAATTGGCCTTGTGTCATATCCTGCTCGAGCAGAGGGATTGGTAAATATGATTTTATGGAGGTGCCCGTGGTGTAATAGTTATCGTCGTAGGAAATGGACACGGCAACACGAGTTCAAATCCTGGACGAGACTGATTGCATTCACATAGCACTAATACCCTTGGGAAAGGTATGAATCCAATTATTCTCCCGCCAGCTATGGGTAAATAGTAGGGCAGACTGATTCTTTAGCCTTGGTGAGTCAACTAGTCTAGGAGAAGGAAAACTCTGAATTCAAACCTATTAAAACTCCGCTTAAAAATTGACCTAGGTTCAAATCCTGCCCGAGTGGAGAGGTTGGTAAATATGTATTGAAAAGTTTCTGTCCAAACCTTTTCAGTAAGGATCCTTCTGACGGGTTACTTCGTTATATCAAGGCCGCGAAATCGGTATTTGAGATTTTCAAAAATGTCTGCACCGACTTTGTGGAAAGAATTTGCCTACGACGCCAAAGTTCGGTAGTTACTGTTCAGTGTCAGGGTTAGGGGTCACGATCTAATTTCCTACCCAGCAGGAGCGAATCATGTCCCAGAGGAACTCTTTTTCCGGTGGGACAACGGTGTAGATGTCTGTGTGGGGGTTTGTTGGCAGAATATGAATAAAATGATGGTGAAGTGAGGCAGTGTCACGATTATTTATATATTTTTTTTATCTAGCTGTTGATGTAATCCGTAAGATTACCAGGTGGTTTTATTAAGCAAATATATCAATACTTTCATTCTAACAATTAGATATATACTGATATGTTTCTATTAGTATTATACATAATTTTCTATCAACAAAGTCCGTAGGAAAATCAATGGGACATGATTTGTTGTGTGAGCTATAGGCGAAAGAGGGATAAGTGGATTGATGACACATTCATCTAACATATCTCGGAAGTATAAAACTGTAATCTTGGCTTTTTTTTCGGGTGCCTTTGTTTATACCTTTTCTTTTACGGGTCGTTCAGTTTAACGTAAGTACACAGTTTAGATGTCAAAACAGTTCTATTTCAAACAATTCACTTTAACATTAGTACGTAGTGTAAACACAGTTAAATGTCAAAAACAGTTAATTTCAAACAATTCAGTTTAGCGTAATTAGTTTAGTTCTGTTTGACCCATAAATAGAACCCTATCAGGTGCTACCACTCCAGGATAGAGTGGACCCGGGAGCGATGGTAATGAATGGGTACTCTGCATTCCCTAAAGCGCTAGCATTACTTAAGCCTCACCATCAAATTGTTTAATGTCATATCCAGGATACTCGTTAAAGGTGGGGTCTTACCCCTCTGCAGAGAGGCAGTTGATGTATTCTATAGTCCCAGTTGACTAGGACATCTTTTTCATGTCGTTCAGCTATGAATACTTAGGAATGAACAATGAACACCGAGCAAAGAATAAATCTGAATTTTTTTGTCCGGTTGGAGAAATCCCCGTCATAAGCACTTAAAATGCTTCAGCAAGTGTATAGAGATAACACGATGCCGCCACAAACACGTGTTTCTGAGAGGCATAAGAGGTTTAAAAAGAGGCGTGAAAGGAGGTGAAAGATGACTCCATGAGCGGAAGGCTTTCAATAAGTAGGACTGAAGCCAACGACGAGCGGGTGAGGCAGGTGATGTGTGATAGTTATCGGTTGACTGTTTGAATGATAGCAAGTTAGCTGGACATGAAAAAGGAAAATGTTTCGAAGATTATCACCGAAGATTTGGGTATGCAGAAAGTCTGCACAAAAATGGTGCCAAGACAGGTGAATGATGATCAGAAGGTGTGCCGCATGCAGGTGGGTCAGGACATCATTGAGTATCTTCAAACTGAGGCAGACTTACTTTGTTTTGGTTTTATTGGCATGTCAACTTTCTTGGCCAAATGCCAAATCCATCCGTTTAGAAGGACAGTGGTGGTGATACTATTTAACCCATAGCTGGGAGGATAAGGGGGTTCATTACCTTTCCCAAGAGTATTTGTCTGAAAGTAATAGCGCGACTGAAGTACGATTCTGCAGTCTAGCTCTTTAACCATTACACCACGAGGACATCCCCGACTTGTTTTGTAGAGTCAGAACTGGTCATGAGAAATTGGTTTTTGAGTACGACCCGGAAATCAAGCACCAGAACAGCCTATGGAAGTTTCCGACGGGGCCGAGGTCGAAGAATGCGAGACAGTTAAAGTCAAAAGTCAAAGACACGCTAATCTCGTTCTTCGATGTGAAGGGCATCGTGTACAGCGAGTTCTTATCACAGGGCCACATGAACTATCGCCAATCTTTCTGAAATAACCTCTACATGTCAAAAAGCACACAGTCTCTCTCTCAATATATATATTATCATCATTATCATCATCCTCATGTCGTGCCGCTAGCACAGATATCCCTGACCCTCTCTCGCCACTTCTCCCTATCGTTCATCACCTCCGACAGGTCTTCTGGGCTATATCCCGTATCCTCACATAGCTGCTGAATGTATGTTCGAGCTGTTCGTCCTGCTTTTGCTCGGCCATATGTGGGGGTCCATAGGAGTACATCACTTATGAGCTTGTCCCTGCTTCTCCAGCAGTGTCCTGCATGTCTGGTTCGTCTAACTTGGATAGTTTTCGTGATAGGAGGCAGGTGGCCGTATAGTTGGTGTCTTGTGGGGTGTTGCCGCCAGGACTTGTTTAATATTGCTCTCAACATTTTGTATAATTGCCGTCTAGCTTCTTCTCCAGCCGTTTAGTTAGCGTCCAAGTAGTGCATCCATATAGCAGTATCGATACGACCGCAGCGTTTCATTTTATCGGTTTTGCCTTTTGAAATAATTCAATGCGCTTTGTATATCATTATCATTAGGTGATATATACCAATATATAATAGTCTTCATAAGTATTTTATCTTATTTGTAGTTGGATGGTATTTGGTTACGATAGAGTTTTCTTCTTCTTCTTCTTCTTCTTCTTCTTCTTCTTCTTCTTCTTCTATGGGATTTTTTCTTTTTCTTCTTGACTTTCTTTTTTTCTTCTTGATTTTCTCCTTTTCTTCTTCTTCTTCTTCTTCTTCTTCTTTCGAATCTATTTCCTTTTTCTTCTTGACTTTCTCTTCTTCTTTACCTTTTCTTCTACACATTCCCCCCTCCTTTTCTTCTTCTTCTTTCGAATCTATTTCCTTTTTCTTCGACACCGTCCCCTTTTCTTCTTGACCTTTTCTTCTTCATATTCCCCTTCTTCTTCTTCTTTTTCTTCTTCTTCTTCTTCTTCTTTTGAATCTATTTCCTTTTTCTTCTTGACTTTCTCTTCTTCTTGGCCTTTTCTTCTTCACATTCTTCTTCCTCCTTTTCTCATAATCTTCTTCATCTAACGGAACGGGGAAAAAAAAAAACGAAACGAGGTGACATACCAAAGCAAAATAGGGGTGGAGTTTGAGAGAAACTGATGTTACTATGGTGACGGAAAACAACTCTACAACATCGCAGGCAGGGTGAGGAAAAACTGCGAAATATCCTTGAAAGCTTGGGTGTTGTTGGAAGCCGATGTGACCCAAGCCATACAATCCTAACCCCCTTCTACCTTCTGCCTATCCAAACCCAACCCCACCAACCCGTAACCCCTACTATTGTCTGAGACCGCAATCTTTGTTTAAGTCAACTTTTTTCGGTTTTTCCAGCTTCCTAGCGCGCAGACGGAACAGCATAACAGCAAGGTCATGTAAATCAGTTTGGCTTCACTCTATCTACCACGTTACTCATGAACAGTTGGACTGGGATTGTCAAAACTTCGCTGATAAGTTTATGAATGAAATCACATTTCGAGATCTCAATGGATGGCAGTTGGAATTCGTACAAAACAAAATCTGAAAATAGCTTGCTGAAAAAAATATATGTAAAGTAATCAATTACTTAATGAAGGGTTTTTTTTCTCTTAAATTCGGGTTAAAAGAACAAGCGGCCCCTTTTGCAACATGGAAGAAATAAGGGGTAAAATTAAGAAAACGTATAACATAGGGTTGTTCAGTCTAACCAGGTATCCGATTTTCTTTTGTGTCTCGGATATAACGCTAAAATATCAGATGGTGAGGCTCCCGTAATGCTGGAGCTTTCGGGAATGCAAAGTACCTCTTTAATGCCATCACTCCCAGGTCAACTCTGACACAGAGGGGTAGCATTTGAAACTGTCCTATCTATGGGTCAAATAGGACTGTTCGACATTTAGATTGAATGCAGACTAATGACTTATGCCTAACTGAATTGTTAGAAATAGAACTGTTTGATCATTTAACTATGTGTAAACAAATGACTGATGTTTAACTGAATTGTTAGTGATGCATAGCAATACTTGAAACCATTTAAATGTGTGCAACCGAATAAGTAATGTTGAATTGAACTATTAATGTTAAATAGCAATACTTGTTACCACTTCCTGCCTGCAAACAAATGATTGACTTTGGAAAGAATCTATTGTATCTGAAGATACAATAGAAATATTAATGTGAAAAAATTTAGCTATTACTCAACTGAAAATGAAATTACGGATAAACTTATCTCTGACATGTCATGTATATCTATAAAAATGTATGCAAAAATAATTTATGCTAAATTGTTACTGTTATATAGCAGTACTTGAAACCTTTTAACTGTGTACCAACAAAAGATTAGTAGTCTATGAAATCATTCATACAAGAGAGAAATATCTGAAGCCATTTAATGTTAGCAATAAACTGTAATTACGAATTATATATATTTAATATATATGTATAAAATAGATTTGGTATTAAATAAACTACAATGGTTGATATGCCATAAAACCCAACCAGACTAAATTCTATATATTTAATATATATGTATGAAGAGGATTTGGTATCAAATAACCTACAATAGTTGATATGCCATAAAACCCAACCAAACCAGATCCTATATATCTAATATATATGTAAAAAGAGGATTTGGCATTAAATAACCAACAATGGTTGATATGCCATAAAACCAACCCCACCCCAACCAACCTAACTAATTTTATCTTTACAAATATAATTATTATTCTTTAATTTTAAAATAATCTGTTCATATTTATCTTAGTAATAAAACAGATTATCCTTTAGCATTAAGCCTTAATGGTTAAAAACACATTTTGACTAATTCTTTCTCGATTATCATACTAAGGACAGCATATATATATATATATATATATATATATATATATATATATATATATCAGTGGCGACTCTAGCCTATTTTTGCTACTCGTGCCCCCACCCGCTCTCTGTCAACTTCAGTTCCCAACCCGTGGTCCGTGGACCCAAAGTAAGTCATCATAGTTGCTATTGCGTGATTCTCCATTGTATAGCACAGATTGACTAACGTACCTTGCATGGTGTTTTTTTTTTGTAAACAATCAAGATACTATATAATTTGTAGTCTTGTTAATACAGTAGATAAGATAAATTTTTTTCCTTTCAAAAGTATAGAAGAAAAGAGAAGATGTTCATTACTATGACGAGAAAAATATGTTTATTAGAATAAAGAAACTGATGACAATATACACAGACACAGCTAGTAGTTTCAATTTCGCTTAAAATAAAGATTATTTGTTGAAAATGTATTCAAATAAACAAATTTTAGTTACAGAATGTAATGTATGCAACATTCATTAAAGAAATAGAGATCTGTTAGTGAAAAAACGAATTAAAACACGCCGTTTAACCAACATTCACCATAGCGATGATGATGACGTCGGCGACGGCTATAATCTGCTATCCCCCCTCTCTCTCTCTCTCGGTCCCTCTCCCTCTTCCCAAGACAGCTGTCAGCAGTCAGAATGTGCTAAGATTTTTGAGCACGGTGTTTGGGTTGCTCTTGCTATTGGCTACAACCAAAAGCGGATTTCTCTAACCTGGGCACGTATTTGCGCGTGTTCAACATTATAGCCGATTTTATGGGATGTTCAATGAATCTGGCGGTGGCCGGACAAAGCATCCGTTCAACACAGCATCGTTGTATTATTCCCAGATATATTTATGATATATATATATATATATATAATCTGCTACCCCCCTCTCTCACTCTCGGTCCCTCTCCCTCTTCCCAAGACAGCTGTCAGCAGTCACAACGTGCTAATATTTTTGAGCACAGTGTTTAGAGTTGCTCTTGCTATTGGCTACAGCCAAAAGCGGATTTCTCTAACATTACTGTTATTATAAGGGTGTAGTGCTCGGCACGGATTTGCGCGTATTTAACATTATAGTCGATTTTATGGGATGTTCAATGAATCTGACAGTGGCTGGACAAAGACCATCCGTTCAAAACAACATCGTTGTATTATTCCCAGATATATTTATGAACTTTTGGCTACTTAGTTATCGAAACTTGAATAGATACGTAATTTAATTGAGATCAGACTAAGTATGTTTGCTTGAAATTAATGGATGATTTTTAATCCATTTTGAATAACATTGACCGAGTTATTGGTCGTACCGGGCACGAATAGCACTAGTCCCGTCTCCGCCCCTGATATATATATATATATATATATATATATATATATATATATATATATATATATTGAAAAGATAGATTTGTAGTGAATCTGACAGTCGACATATCTCTATCATATATAAATATATAGTTATATATATACATATACGTGGTGCATTCAATAAGTTTCCAGATTTTTTGACAGGCATTTAAAATTGTCGTAGACTCTTGAAAATTCACTATGTTATTGATATACATCTTATGAGATGACTGACCAATTTTCATGATTTCACGTTCAAATGAACAGCTACAGCAGCAATTTGAATACACCCTACTAAAGCTTGATTGCCACAGCTGGTGAATTTCAAAAATGCAATCTGACACTTTAGAAGAACGATATGCAATAAAATTCTGTTTTAAACTTGGAAAAAATGCCAGAAAAACATATGGAATGCTTCAAACTGCTTTTGGAGCATTTTGCAGGAATTGAGCATCAGTTTTTGATTCAAGGAAGGCACGGAGTCTGAGAGGGATGATGAGAGGTGTGGGAGGAGTAAGGAAGTCAATACACCAGAGTTGATTAGCCAAAGGGTTAGGGTTAGGGTTACTATGTTGAGGTTTAAAGGGAGTTCAGGAAGAGATTCGGTTGGAAGAGGCCAGCACTTTTCAAATCGAGTCAGTGGCATTTCCACCAGGACAATGCACCAGTCCACAACTCCATCCTTGTCACAGACTATTTGACGAAGATGAACATCAAGACAGTACATCAGCCTCCCAATCGTCCAGACCTTGCTCCCTATGACTTTTGGTTATTCCTTAAACTCAGAGACTGTCGTTATGAGACAATTGAGGAGATGAAAGAGGCTGTAACGAAGATCATTGACACGCTCACACAAGAGGACTTCCATGGAGCCTTCCAGAAGTTGTTGGAATGGTTCAACAATTTCATTGCAACCGGAGGAGATTCCTTCAAAAGGGACTAGAGTTTCATATGTGTATTATCAATAAAAGTGCTCATAAGAAAAAAGTCTGGAAACTTATTTATTTATCCTCGTATCTATCTATCTATCTATCTATCTATCTATGTGTGAGTGTGTTCGGTTGACCACATAGGTGAGAGACTGACAGCTATTAATCTCTGTTGACTCGATGACTACGCAATTCTAACTTATATATATATATATATATATATATATTGATTACTAATGACATCACATAGATTTGAAACAGAACGCTAATAACTACGATCAAATGCCAAGAGTTTCCTTATTTTTCGCTACATTTTTAATTGAATGATTCAGAAGATACGACATTACATATTGACATTGCCCTGACGATGGTTTAATATAAAACTGAAACGTCAAACCTGGTCATATAATTCAAATAAAAATAAAATCATCCTCTGAATACCTTCTTTGCTGCTTTTTTTTCATATATATATATATATATATATATATATATATATATATATATATATGTGTGTGTGTGTGTGTGTGTGTGTGTGTATGTATTTGCCCAGTCGGCTTGAGCTGTAGAATACACCAACTGCTTCTATGCAGAGTGGTAAGACTCCAGCAACGAGTGTCCTGGATATAGCAATAAACAATCTGATGGTGAGGTTCTAGTTATGCTGGAGCTTTGGGGAATGCGGAGTACCCCTTCATTGCCATTGCTCCCAGGTCTACTCTGGCCCGGAATGGTAGCACCTGATAGGGCCCTATCTATGGGTTAAATTGAACTAACTGCATACTTATGCTAAACTGAATTGTTTGAAAAGAACTGTTTAACTAAACTGAATAGCTTAAAATAGAAATGTTTTTGACAATTGAACTTTATTTACACTTAAACAGTGTACTTATCCAAAACTGAATTGTTTGAAATGGAACTGGTTTTGATGTTGAAACTATACTTACACTAAATTGAATTTTTTAATATAAAACTGTTTTGACATTTAACTGTGAGTAAACAAAATCTGTGCTTATACTAAACTGAATTAGCTGAATTAAAACAGTTTCGACAATTAAACTGTGTTGGTGACTGCAGTCGAGGGCAACCTGAAGGCTCCCTTTTCAATAGCTAGTAGGGGAGGGCGCAACTCTTTTCCCTGAATTGCACCACTTTATCCTTGATACGTACCTTATAATGCTGAGTGTTTAGCAAGGAAGTATCAAGTACCATTTTTTATAGTCTTTGGTATGAATCAAACTAGGATTGAACCCCGGTCTCCCGGACCATTGGCGAACACTCTACCCACTGAGCCAATGAGCTGGTTACTCATGCTAAATTGAATCGTTTGAAATAGAGATGATTATTTGCATAAAAATGGATTTGGCGTTAAATAACCAACAACGGTTGTTATGCTATAAAACCCAACCAACCAACCATATATATTTATATATATACAGATATGTATATACACATCCTAAGTGTGTATATATACACACCCTAAGAAAAGACATTTTAACACTAATATAATATTTTCTTTGTTCTTAGACTTAAAGGAAATATATTTGTTTTCATTGTCAGGGTTTGTTCTTTAGTGGTAGGGTATCAGTCATTATTTTCCGATGTCTGTCATTCACTCAGACTTATCTTTTGATTTTCATTCTTCTCTTATCGTTTTTATTTTTTTAGCATTTTCAATCTCGCTTTTCTTGTTTCCCAAATTTCGAAACAGGAATTTCTATTTTAATGTCTGTAAACTTTCTTTGAGACGTTCTCATTCCCTTTACCAAAGACCTGGAATTCTACGAATTTGCTAACACAGAAACAAGAACAAAAAACAAATCAAGTAAAAAAAAAAATGATTTCTATCAGGACTGCCATTATTTTGTATTTTCACGCCAGGTGCGTTTGGTCATTACGTCTTAAGATCGATTAACTTTTTTTATTATACGAAAAAATTTAAAATTATTTGAAGAATACTTCCCGTCTGAAATATGAAGACGGAAAAAATTGCGAATTCATTAATTATCGTCTGGCTTTTCGTGAGTTTTTCACAAAAAGAATTAACTAATGGTTTGTTTTTTTTTTTTACTTTGTGGCCCGTTCGAACGACAAAATCCGTTTGATGGGAATTTCATCTTTTTCTTGTTAATTAACGCTTGCTCTGATCTTCTGACCGGAATATGGTGATCCGTTTGTAAATCAAAATTCAATCATCATTTTCATTATTTACTCATTAGAGTTTTTCACATCAGCGACATCTGATGGTCTTCCACTTGAGATTGAGTGACAGTAAGTCTCCTCAAATCTCCAGGACTCTTCTCAGTATTCTGGCCGTTTTCAATAATGCTGTTGTTTGGATGGTCTCCACTCGACCGCCAACTTCCAAATCCTCCAGGCCCTTTAATAATCCTTTAGTTACCGTGCCAAAAGCACCAATCATAATTGGTATAATTGTCACCTTCATGTTCCATAGTTTTTTCAGTTCTCTAGCAGGGTCCAGGTACTTATCCTTTTTTTACATACTTTCGCAGGGAGCAAGGTCTGGACTATAGGGAGGCTGAGGAACTGTCTTGATGCCCATCTTGGTCAAATAGTCTGTGACAAGTATGGAGCTGTGGACTGGTGGATCGTCCTGGTGGAAATGCCACTGACCCGATTTGAAGAGTGCTAGCCTCTTCCGACAGAATCTCTTCCTGAACTCGCTTAAAACCTCAACATAGTAATCCTAACTCTAACCCTTTGGCCAATCAACCCTGGTGTATTGACTTCCTTACTCCTCGCATACCTCTCATCATCTCTCACAGACTCCCTACCTTCCTTGAATCTCTTATGCCATTCAAAAACTGAGGCTCGATTCATGCAACATGGTCGAAAAGCAGTCTGAAGCATTCCATAGGTTTCTGTGGCATTTTTTCCAAGTTTAATACAGAATTTTATGGCATATCGTTCTTCTAAAATTTCAAATTGCATTTTTGAATTTCACCAGCTCTGACAATCAAGCTTTAGTAGGGTGTATTCCAATTGCTGCTGTAATTGTTCATTTGAACCTGAAATCATAAAAATTGGTCAGTCATCTCATAAGATGTATAGCAATAACAAGAGTCTACGACAATTTTAAATGCCTGTACAAAATAGTCTGGAAACTTATTGAAGGCACCACGTATATATATTTAATATTTAAATGTATAAAGAGGATTTGGCATTAAATAACCTCCAATGGTTGATATGCCATAAAACCAAACCAAACCAAATCCTATATATTTGATATATATGTATAAAGAGGATTTGGCATTAAATAACCTACAATGGTTGATATGCCATAAAACGCAACCAAACCAAATCCTATATATTCAATATATATGTATAAAGAGGATTTGGCATTAAATAACCTACAATGGTTGATATGCCGCAAAAGTAAACAAACCAAAACAAAATAATCGATTCTTCTTTAGATATTATAATAATTGTTATTTTACCCTGGGTTGCGTTGAAGGGTGAAGTCGGGCTTAAATTTATCGACAAGCGTTGGACATTTACCTTTTTCTGATATTCCAACGTGGATACGATATTAATCCGTACATATGCAACATTATAGGACAGATTGTGTTTTTCGACCAATCTAGGCGAAGGAAAATTTTGAATTCAAACCAACTGTAAGTCACTCTAAAGTTGACCTTGTGTCACATTCAGACCATGGCGGAGGGGGTTGGGTAAATACATGCGATGTGCCATTTTAGTTTAGTGATGGAAATTTACGTCCAACAATCGAAGTAATTTTTGTGGTGAGTTCATATTAGTTATTAGTAATTACTAAACTTCAAATTGGACTGCGGTCAGTTGGTCAGACTTGAAATACTCTGACTGCATCCCTTGCAGTAGGGTGAGGGTAAGACCCCTCAAAGGGAATGTTTTTGATATGAAACTAAACTACAGCTGATGGTAAGACTCCTGTCTACAGTAGTCGTTCATTGCAATTATTCACAGGTCCACTCTGACTCGGAGTGGTAGCACCTGTTAGGATCCCATCTGTGTGTCAAATAAATCCCTTTGAGTCCTATCGATTGGTCAAATAAATATATTAGGATCCTATCTGTGGATAGAATAAGTTTGTTAGGATTCTTTTGTAGGGGTCAAATAAATTCGTTTGGGTCTTATCTTCGAGTCAAATAAATCTGTTAGGGTCCGATCTATGAGTGCAAAAAATCTGTTAAGATCCTATGGGTCAAATAAGTCTGTTGTGATCCCGTCTATTGGTCAAATAGACCGTTTTAAAAATTGTTCGCATTAGATCAGAATACTTGATACCAAAAAACTTTAAAGAAAAACAACGTCAAAAATATAAATGTACAAAGAACCGTTTGGCATAAAATAACTCTGGATGGGTTGATACGCCGTTAAAATGAATGTACCATTTTGCTGTTTCGAAAACTTTTAAATATGGTGTGATATAGAATTAGGAGTGGTTTTTATCACTTATGGTGCAGGCGGTTTTTGTTTTTTCCCTGGGTTTTATCAAATGAGACCCACAGAAAAAAAAAAGAGCTCAGGATCTGATAAGGCAATCCTGCTCCACCCGTCGTAATAAAATCAGATGGGGGAGGCAAGTAGTTCTTTCTTAGTGTCTTCCCAGGCATTTTAAAAAGGCTGTAATTCATACATGGTACATATGTTACAAGTTTGGAAACAAGTGTCAGAGAGAGAAAGAGAGAAAGAGAGAGAGGATGGGGTTGGCAAATCGATTAAACAGGGTTAAAAATGACTCCTCTTCTTTCTCTCTTTCCTTCTATCTATCTATCTATTTGAATCCTGGAATCAGCAATTGTACGGCCACTTACCTCTCATCGCACTAACCATCCAAATAAGACGAACGAGACACTCTGACCATTGCTCTCGAAGTAAAGACATACACACATTGTTGGCTGACCAGCAAATGTGCAGACACTGTCTGTTGCGATGGCCGATAGGGACGGATAGTGAAAGAGAGTCAAACCCATGCTGTGAGCACGACTTAAACTTATATATATATATATATATATATATTGGATGAGCCAAAAATAGATGGACAGTTCTCATATGTAGCGTTATCATTTACTATCCACCAACTTTTGGCCGACCCGACACACAGAAACACACACACACATATATATAAATTAACATATTGGAAATACAATCTATTTTTTGCCAGTCATCATCATCATCATGTTGCGCTATCAGCACAGATATTCTTGACCCTCTCTCGCCACGCCTCCCTATCGTCCATTGCTTTCGGCAGATCATCAGGGCTACATCCCGTATCGGCACAGAGCTGCTGTATGTTGGTTCGGGATGGACGTCCTGTCTTTGTTCGTCCATAGAAAGGGGTCCACTGGAGTACATCACTTATGAGCTTGTCCCTACTTCTCCAGCAGTGTCCCGTGTGTCTGGTTCGTCTAATTTTGATAGTTTTCGTTATGGGAGGTAGGTGACCGTATAGCTGTTGCTTTGTCGGGTGCTGTCTCTTGGACTTGTTCAATATTGCTCCCAGCATTCTTGTGTAACCTCCGTCAAGCTTTTTCTCCATCCGTTTAGTAAGCGTCCATTTGGTGCATCCCTATAGTAGTATCGACACGATCGCTACTTTGAAGAAACTGCGCTTCATTTTATCGATCAGGTCTGAAAACTTAATAATTTTTTTTTATGTTTATATTAGTCTCATGACACTGAGTTTTATGTATTTGTAAAAAAAAAAAAATACAATTTTCAAATGAAATATGTGAGTAGAATGGATCGAAAAAGGACTAAAAATGCAAAAAATTCTTCACTAGTAACGGAATCGGGAAGTGGAAAAGAGAGAAAAACAAACACCTAGCACAATTACAAAATATATTTTAAAAATTTTGTAAAAATTATTTCCAGGATTTGTTGAAGGGACTATTATTTGCGATAAATTGCTGGGCTGAAATATAATAATGACAGCATGGATGGAATATCGTAAAATTGTATTCACATAAGGAGGCAAGTCTTCCCTTAATACTGAAGGGGAAATAGTGCCATGAGGAATCTGTTAAAGCAGGAAGGAGAAACAAAACCCTTCCGATATAACAAAATGATGCAATAAGAAAAATAGTTCCAGGTCCCAAGATATGAACTAAATCAGATTAGCGCACCAAGAAAGAATGGCAACATAGATGGAATTTTCAGCTGGGAGACAAGATCTCATTAATATTGAAAGAAAATGACTTTTAAAAAAATGAAGATTTATTTCTAACTTAGGGACAAAAAATGAAAAGTCAAGGCATAAAACAAGTTCAAACATCACGAACCCCCTTGTCTTCCAGCTACAGGTTAAATAGGACCATTACTGTCCTTTTCCAAGCGTTAAATAACCCATGATGGTTGATATGCCATTAAACAACGAAACCAAACCAAATCATATATAGTAAAGTAAAGTTAGCGACCATAGTCGAGGGTGACCCGAAGGCTCCCTTTTCGATAGCTACTACACCAAGGTGTAGGGGAGGGCGCTACTCCATTCCCAGGATTGCTCCACTTTACCCTTGAACCGTACCTTATAATGCTGAGTGTTAAGCAAGGTGGTATCAAGTACCATTTTTAAAGTCTTTGGTATGACTCGACCTGGGATTGAACCCAGGTCTCCCGGGCCATTGGCGAACACTCTAACCGCTGGGCCAATGTCCCGATACACGTATATATATATATATATATATAGATAGATAGATATGATATATATTTACGTGTACACACACGTGCGCGCGCGCATACAACTAGACATGTTTGGATGCTTGTGTACACTTGAGTGGACATCACATACAAACACGCACACATTGCATACAAAAACGTACACATTACATATAACTACACACATACATAAATACATGCATCATATATATATATATATGACACGGCGACACGAGTTCAAATCCTGGACGAGACTGATTGCATTTCACATAGCACTAATACCCTTGGGAAAGATATGAATCCAATTATTCTCCATCCAGCTATGGGTAAATAGTAGGGCAGACTAGGTTCTTCAGCCTTGGTGAGACAACTAGCCTAGGAGAAGGAAAACTCTGAATTCAAACCTGTTAAACTCCGCATAAAAATTGACCTTGTGTCATATCCTGCCAGAGCGGAGGGATTGGTAAATATATATATATATATATATATGATGGCTCCTATCTCGGGTTTAAGAATGATCATGCACTTACGTGCACACACACACACACACACACACACACACATATATATATATATATATATAAACACACAGAGAAAAAAGCAGATACGTATGTACGTTTGTATACACTTGGGCATACATTACATACAACCACGCACACATACATACATAGATACATCATGGCTGCTGCCTGGTTTTCAATTATGAGAAACGCATGATATCGTTTTGTGTAAGAAAAATTAACCTTGCCAGGTGTCTTGTAAAATCAGCAAAAGTTTTAGCAAAAGTCTCTCGCAGGAATTTGGTATTTTTGGTCTTATAAGAATCTGCTGTCACACAATTTCTGTGTATTTTAATCTGCTTAGTGAGCCCACCTACTAACTTGTATCTTTTTTTTTTTAGGTGGGAAAATGAACGCGGGAGGGGATTAGAATACATACATAAATGTATATATATATATATATATATCAGTGGCGACGCTAGCCTATTTTTGCTACACGTGCCCTCCCCCGCCCTCTGTCAACTTCAGTTCCCAACCCGTGGTCCGTGGACCCAAAGTAAGTCATCATAGTTGCTATTGCGTGATTCTCCATTGTATAGCACAGATTGACAAACGTACCTTGCATGGTGTTTTTTTTGTAAACAATCAAGATACTATATAATTTGTAGTCTTGTTAATACAGTAGATAAGATAATTTTTTTTCCTTTCAAAAGTATAGAGGAAAAGAGATGTTCATTACTATGACGAGAAAAATATGTTTATTAGAATAAAGAAACTGATGACAATATACACAGACACAGCTAGTAGTTTCAATTTCGCTTAAAATAAAGATTATTTGTTGAAAATGTATTCAAATAAACAAATTTTAGTTACAGAATGTAATATATGCAACATTCATTAAAGAAATAGAGATCTGTTAGTGAAAAAACGAATTAAAACACGCCGTTTAACCAACATTTACCATAGCGATGATGATGACGTCGGCGACGGCTATAATCTGCTATCCCCCTTCTCTCTCTCTCGGTCCCTCTCCCTCTTCCCAAGACAGCTGTCAGCAGTCAGAATGTGCTAAGATTTTTGAGCACGGTGTTGCTCTTGCTATTGGCTACAGCCAAAAGCGGATTTCTCTAACCTGGGCACGTATTTGCGCGTGTTCAACATTATAGCCGATTTTATGGGATGTTCAATGAATCTGGCGGTGGCCGGACAAAGACCATCCGTTCAACACAGCATCGTTGTATTATTCCCAGATATATTTATGAACTTTTGGCTACTTAGTTATCGAAACTTGAATAGATACGTAATTTAATTGAGATCAGACTAAGTATGTTTGCTTGAAATTAATGGATGATTTTTAATCCATTTTGAATAACATTGACCGAGTAGCACTAATCCCGTCTCCGCCCCTGATATATATATATATATATATATATATATATATATATATATATATATACTTACAAACCGAAATAGATACTCTATAAACGAAGATAGATAGATATGAGCAGACTGATAAAGATAGATAGATAGATAGATTGATAGATATGAACAGAATGAGATAGACAGATATTAGCACACTGAGATAGATAGAGAGATAGATAGATATGAGCATACTGACATAGATAGATAGATAGATAGATAGATAGATAGATAGATAGATAGATAGATATGAACAGGCTGGATAAGATAGATAGATAGATAGATAGATATGAGTATCGTGTTGCTGAAAAATAATCAAGAAAAAACCTGCCAAAATAAGAATCAACTGTTTTCGTCTTCCGAGCGTATCCGACAAATCACGAATGCGAACAGGGCGTTTCCTGCTCACCTGGTTATTCCACACGTTTTCTTTAGATTGAACGATATTAACAGATGACGACCGGTTAACAGGTACATACTTCGAGCATGAAAATCTCGACACTTTCCAAGCTGCTAACACTAAACACCTGACATAAGATTAATAATGATTATATATAGTTTGGTTGGGTTGGGTTTGATGGCGTATCATCCATCAAAGGTTATTCAATGCGAAATCCTGTTTGCAAATGTATATCAATAATTATATACCACCAGTCTGACATAAGCGACATAAAATAGCATCTAACGACAAAGCATAACAAAGACAACGAGGGAGTGTCCTCGTGGTGTAATGGTTAAAGCGTTGGACTGCGGAATCGTAGTAAGCGAGTTCGTACTCCAGTCCCGCTATTACGTTCACTTTCAGGCAAATACCCTTGGGAAAGGTATGACCCCTCTTATCCTCCCAACTATGGGTTAAATAGTACCACTACTGTTCTTCTAGGAAAATGGCTTTGGCATTAAATACCCTACATGCCATTAAACAAAGAAACCAAACCAAACCAAAGACACAGACTTACTTCACCAGATAAAAAAAAAGAAGAATTAATGTGTTTTAAACAAGATGGAACCATCTCTAATCTATGTGGCAAACCTCTAAAATTAGTAGACCAGTACACATACCTCGGCTACAATATCTCATCTACAGAAAATCATGTCAACATACGCATTGGGAAGGCATGGATTGCTATCGATAGGCTGTCTGATCTCTCGGATATAATAAAACGGGATTTCTGCCAAGTGGTAGTCGTGTAGGTACTACTGTATATATATATATATATAGAGAGAGAGAGAGAGAGAGAAATGGGTTTGTGGGTTGGTTGGCTTTTATAGCATATCAACCCATGTAGGTCATTCAATGCCAAATCCATTTTTATACAAATAATCAGTTCTATTTTAAACAATTCAGTTTATCATGAGTACACTGTTTAATTGTAAAAACATTTCTATTTCAAGCTATTCAGTTTTGTCAAACAGTTCTAATTCAAACAATTCAGTTTAGTGTCAGTATATTTTTCCACACACAGTTAAATGTCGAAACAGTTCTATTTCAAATAATTCGGTTTAGTGTAAGTACAGTTTTAATGTCAAAACCTGTTCTATTTCAAGCAATTCAGTTTAGCATGAGTACGCAGTTTAAATATCAAAACAGTTCTATTTCAAGTAATTCAATTTAGCATAAGTACGCAGTTTAGTTCTATTTACCCCATATATAGGATCCAGCAAGTGCTACCATTCCCGGCCAGAGTGGACGTGGAAGTGATGGTAATGTAAGTGTCTCCACATTCCCCAAAGCTCCAGCATTACTAGATTGTTTGTAGGGAGGGGAGGTCTTACCCCTCTGCAGAGATGCAGTCGATATATTCTACAGCCTCAGTCGACTGGACAAAGAGAGAGAGAGAGAGAGAGAGAGAGAGAGAGAGAGAGATAAAAAGCCATGTTTATAGATACAAGAAGAGTCCTGTTTCTAGAAGAACGAAGATGTCAGCCCCCATTATTCATTTTTTCTTGCTTCCACAGACTGAGAGACCCAAAGAAGAGAATAAACCAACGAAGATCCTAACATTTAAGAAGAGCTGTATTTTTGTGTTTTTTCTCTTCATCGGACCCCTTGTAACCACCGATACAGCAGACATCGGTAACAATACAACACAAACTCCTAGTAACTGCTTTCGATTTTTTCAAGGAAAACTGATATCTGTACTTGACCTAACAAAGGTCTCCAGAGAACGAATGAATTTAAATGTTGACAGTTTTGGTGGATACTGTATCATTGTTAAACTAAACCATACTGCATTTCGCCAGTCCTGCGCTTTCTCTCACGTCCCTGAACAATGTATGACCATCTTTTCTAGCTAAATCTAATAATGATTACATCTACCAGCCCATCTCCTATCGACGCAGACCCCTACACCAAATAGCTTTCCCGCACAGATAACAGGTTAAAGAGCCCCAAGAGAGACATCCCAGATCCCTAGGGGAGGGTAAATTATACCACTACTTTCCATAATGTCCCACAAACATATCCTTCCTGGCTCACAAAAGAAATATTTCTTTTCTATTCATTGTGGTTTACGAGTAAGTCGAGTTCTAATTTTAGCTTACCGGACAGGCATGACCCTTAAGTTACCCTGAGAGTACATTAACTTACTTGTGGTCTTAGTAAATAAATAATTCAATTATTTTTTTAAATTCCTCACAACATTAAATGTCATGATAAAGTTCTTGTTACTGACATGTCAATAGGCATGGTTCTTTCTTTTCTCTTTTTTGTCTTTTTAATCACGCATTTTACATCAGCCGTTTTTATCCTGCCGTATTACTCTTTGGGGATTCAAGATGACGTACAAGCTACCACTAAACGAAGTAAATGCACGTCTCTTTGCACTGACTGATATCTTGACAAAGGTGTTGTCACTGGCATGTCAGAAACCTTAACGGAAAAAACTAACAAAATTATATTTCTTATTCATGGATCCTTTCTTTTTTTATTTTTGTTTTTATTTGAATTATTTGTCTCGTGAGATTTTTATTACGTTTTCTTTCGAAGTCAAATAATTAAGCATTATCTAATATAACTTTGGTGACGGTCATCGAGTGCGACATGAAGGCTCCCTTTTCAATAGCTACTACACTGAGGTGTAGGGGAGGGAGCTACTCCTTTCCATGGATTGCCTCGTTTTACCCTTGATACGTACCATATATTGCTGAGTGTTAAGTGAAGAGGAATCAAGTACCATTTTAAATGTCTTTGGTATGACGCGACCTGGGATTGAACCCAGGCCTGCCGGATCATTAACGAATAAAATAATTATATTATCTAATTTATAAACGATTTAGCATGCACAGATGTTCGTAACTTTATTGATGGTGAGTCTGAACGGCCTCGGTTGTGGCGGTGTACTTTTCATTGTACGCTGTGATTATTGCACAAAACACGAGCTGGTGTCACAAAAAAACAAAGGAAAAAGAAAAGTCGAACACAAGATCTGAAGGACTGGACTTGATCACGGATTTCCTGTGTGTGTGTGTGTGTGTGTGTGTGTGAGTGTGTCACTTCGGGACCTTTGTTTGGTTTTGTTCACCACCCCCGCCCCGCCAAAGCATCCGACGCAAATTCTAACTTGCCACTGCTGCTCGATCTAGGACTTGACGTGACACAAGCTTTCGTCGTCACTCCCTTATCCAGGCGGAACTCTCTCAGACTCCCGGGCAGATCTCTCTGTAACCAACTAACTGACTGCACTGATACGAGGATTATTAAATAAGTTTCCAGACTTTTTTCGTATGGGCACTTTTATTGATAGTACACACATGAAACACTACTCCCCTTCGAAGGAATCTCCTCCGGCTGCAATGCACTTGTTGTACCGTTCCAACAACTTATGGAAGGCCCCATGGAAGTCCTCTTGTGTGAGCCTGTCAATGACCTTCGTCACAGCCTATTTCATCTCCTCAATTGTCTCATAACAACAGCCTCTGAGCTTAGGGAATAACCAAAAGTCACAGGGAGCAAGGTCTGGACTATAGGGAGGCTGAGGAACTGTCTTGGTGCCCATCTTGGTCAAATAGTCTGTGACAAGGATAGAGTTGTGGACTGGTGCATTGTCCTGGTGGAAATGCCACTCATCCGATTTGAAGAGTGCTGACCTCTTCCCTAGGAATCTCTCCCAGAACTCCTTTAAAACCTCAACATAGTAACCCTAACCCTAAACCTTTGGCCAATCAACTCTGGTGTTCTGACTTCCTTACTCCTCCCACCCCTCTCATCATCCCTCACAGACTCCCTGCCTTCCTAGGTCTCTTATGCTACTCAAAAACTGATGCTCGATTCATGTAAGATGCTCCAAAAGCAGTCTGAAGCATTCCGTACGTTTCTGTGGCATTTTTTTTTCAAGTTTAAAACAGAATTCTATTGCATATCGTTCTTCTAAAGTGTCCTCACGTCCAGATTGCATTTTTGAAATTCACCAGCTCTGGCAATCAGGGTGTATTCCAATTGCTGCTGTAGCTATTCATTTGAACCTGAAATCATAAAAATTGGTCAGTCATCTTATAAGAGGTATAGCAATAACATACTGAATGTTCAAGAGTCTACGACAATTCTAAACTTATTGAAGGCACCACATATATAAGCAGGGGTGAATCTTTCCTTACTTCCGGGCCGTGGGCAATCGATAGAGTGGACATAAAAATATTGCCAGTCTATATATATCTCCAGTGACAATAAAATCAAACTTTTTAAATTCACAGCCTGAGTGGTTTTCTCAACCTTATCTGACCATCTCCTCTTAGACTTAGAGAAGTGAATAAGTGGTCCTCCGGCAAAATACGTTCGGCCATACACACACCCACACTCATTAATGCCACAATAAACACCGTCAACATATGTTTACACACATCCACGCAATTTTCAAACCTCTATATGGATATACACATATATACACACATCATCATCATCATCATGTCGTGCCGCTAGCACGGATATCCCTGACCATCTCTCGCCACTTCTCCCTATCATTCATCGCCTCCGGCAGGTCTTCTGGATTACATCCTGTGGCCTCACATAGCTGCTGTATGTAAGTTCGGGCTGGTCGTCCTGCTTTTGCTTGGCCATATGTGGGGGTCCATAGGAGTACGTCACTTACGAGCTCGTCCTTGCTTCTCCAACAGTGTCCGGCGTGTCTGGCTCGTCTAACCTGTATAGTTTTCGTGATGGGAGGCAAGTGGCCGTACAGTTGGCGTCTCGCAGGGTGTTGTCGCCAGGACTTGTTCAATATTGCTCTCAACATTCTTGTGTAGTTGCCGTCAAGTTTCTTCTCCAGCCGTTTGGTTAGCGTCCATGTAGTGCATCCATATAGCAGTATCGATACAACCGCTGCTTGGAAGAAACTGCGCTTCATTTCGTCGTTCAGGACTGATTTCCATATGATCGAGAGCCTATCTATAGCCGTCCATGCTTTCGTCAGTCGTGTGTCGATGTCGTTTTCGGTTGATGAGACGCTACCTCCTAGGTAGGTGAATTTGTCCACTAGCCTCAGAGAGGCTCCGTCTAGTGTGGTAATGTTGCTCGTTTGGTTGTAACGCATATATTCAGTTTTGTGCGCATTGACATGAGGGCCAATGCCTGCTGCAGTCGTTCCAAACTATGCAGTAGTGTCTCTGCTTGATTAGGCGTATTCGCCAGTAACGCCAAGTCATCAGCGTAGTCGGCGTCTGTGATTGTTTTTGCGGGGTAGCTTTTGCTTCTTTTCTCGAAGCCATTTTCTCTGATTTTGTCGATCGAAGTTCTAAGCACGTAGTCTCGACAGATGATAAAGAGGTATGGGGCTAGCGTGTCTCCTTGTAGTACTCCAGCGACAATGTCGAAGTATTCTGTGTCTCCATCTGGTGAACGTACTTTCACTTTTGTGTTCTTATCTGCACATATATGTACACCTACACATATGTACATGTGACATACATACACGCATATATATGTACATATATATATCTACCCCGATATACAACTATGCCAAGCGTCCATCGCGCCAAATCTTCTGTGTGTGTGTGTGTGTGTGTGTGTGTGTGTTTGTGTGTGATTTGTAAGCGAAAATTTTTCTGGTAACTTTATTTTTATACAAATTGTCAGAGCCCGATTTTTGGCACTCAGTAAAAGGGTTTCAAGTATTCCTATCAAACACTAAAAATTTTACTAAATGTTAAACTTTTGTTTGCATACAGTTAAACGGTTTCAAGTATTCCACTCCAACATTAATAATTTAATTTTATATAAATCGATTGATTGGCCACTGTTAAATGGTTTCAAGAATTGCTATCTAACTCTTAGGATTTTATTTAATATTTATCATTTGTTTGCACACAGTTAAATGGTTTCAAGTATTCTTATCTAACACTAATAATTCTATTTAAAATGGTTTCAAGTATTGCTCTCAAACACTTATATTTCTATATAATATAAATCATTTGTTTGCACACAGTTAAATGGTTTCAACGATTGCGATTTAACATCAGTAATTCTATTTATCAAGTATTCCTATTCAATATAAACAATTTGGACACAGGTGATTCATTTCTAATTACCAATAATAAAAATCCATGGCAATGATTGAACAGTTCTATTTGACCCATACATAGGGACCCCAGCAAGCACTACCAATCAAAACCAGAGTGGACCTGGGAGTAATGGTAATAAAGGGGTGTTCCACATCTCTCAAAGCCCCAAGACCGAACCCACGCCATCAGATCCAGGACACTTGTTGTATGTGTGTCGAGGGGGGGGTCTGACCCCTCTGCAAAGGTGCTGTCGGCATATTCGACTGCCCTAATAAACAGGGCAGAAAAATGTGAGAATTTATAGCTTTGGTGTTATTTTTCAGGTTTCCCATTTCTTTTTGCTTCTTTTGGTAATTTTTGTTTATTTTGGGAATTGCACGTAAGAGTACCTTCTAAAGTTCTCTTCCTAAAGTGCTTAAATTTTGTGATTCTTTAAAAGATATAAAACCTTTTATATCTTCCGGATGAAGTCTAATGATTTATAGGATTAGTCTTAATTGTAGCTGTAGAAAAGATACTACAACAACATTGATTAATTGGAGGTGCCCGTGGTGTAATGGTTATCGTCGCAGGATATGGATACGGCGACACGAGTTCAAATTCTTGATTGCATTTCACATAGCACTAATGCCCTTGGGAAAGGTATGAATCCAATTATTCTCCCTCTAGCTATGGGTAAATAGTAGGACAGACTAGGTTCTTCAGCCTTGGTGAGGCAACTAGTCTAGGAGAAGGAAAACTCTGAATTAAAACCTATTAAACTCCGCTTAAAAATTGACCTAGTGTCATATCCTGCCAGAGCAGAGGGGTTGGGTAAATAGGAACAACATTGATTTATTTAGTTTTAAATCCTTTTAAAATTCATGTCGCCCAGTCGGCTGGGGCTGTAGAATTCACAGACTGCATCTCTACAGAGGGGAAAGACTTCCCCAACGAGTGCCCTGTGGTCCAGTCGGCCGGGGCTGTAGAATTCACGGACTGCATCTCTACAGAGGGGAAAGACTTCTCCAACGAGTGCCCTGTGGCCCAGTCGACCGGAGCTGTAGAATTCACGGACTGCATCTCTACAGAGGGGTAAGACTTCCCCAACGAGTGTCCTGTGGCCCAGTCGGCCGGGGCTATAAAATAAACCGACTGCATTTCTGCAGTGGGGTAAGACTTCCCCATCAGTTGCCCTGGATATGACATTAGAATATTTGATGGTGAAGCTCCCGTCATGCTGGAGCGTTAGGGAATGCAGAGTACTCCTTCATTGCCATCGCTCCCAGGTCTGCTCTGGCCCGGATTAATGTAGAAAGGGTCCTATCTTTGGGTCAAATAGAACTGTTTGACATTTAAATTTTACTTATGCTAAACTGAATCGTTAAAAATAGAAATATTTGGGACATTTAAACTGTTTACTTATGTTAAACTGAACTATTTGAAATAGAACAATTTATATGTATAAAAATGTATTTGGCATTAAATAATCTACAACGATTGATGTGCCATAAACCAAACCAACCAAACCAATTTTCAAGATTGACAGATTTATTGACGTAGATAGACAGAAAAATACGGCGCCTTCCTAAAATAATTCCGCACAGAAATCATATGAAAACTTAAACGGACCAGAAATAGAATAGGTAGACACGAATCAACCATGTTTTAATGAGAAAATGCTATCTATCTACGTAGAGAGAGAGAGACAGAAAGGGTAAGTGAGAGAGAGATGAACAGATCGAGATAGATAGATATCAACGGACTGAGAGAGATGAATAAATGAACACAAATATATAATCATCCACAGACAGATCTGTTTCGTTCTATCAGAACTCATCAGTGTTAGCTTCCCGTAGCTGGGATCGAAACCTGGTTGACTCATACGTCAAGCTAAGCTTCTAACCATCCAGCCACGAGAAGCCATTAGCTGCGAAGTAAATTTTAAACGGTTATGAATCACAATTGCTACTGTTTACATACACCCGTTCAATGGCTACCGACTCCTCAATTCATGTATGAAGAGGCTTACAATATACGCTAATGGCAACACGATTACTTCTTCGCCAGAAAACTCAACCGTACGGGGGTCGGGGAGTATATATATATATATATATATATATATATATATATATATATATATATATATATATTTAAATTTTCATCATACAACGTGTGAAAGCACGTGCTATACCATATCCTCATCAGCCGCCATCCAGGGGTGATAACACAGTTTCGGTAGCTCAAGGCGGTACTGCCACCCCCGGCGCTACCAAGCAGCTTTTGCCACCGGACAGGGTATTAAGAGAATCATATATATATATATATATATATATATATATATATATATATATATTACTTCTTCGCCAGAAAACTCAACCGTACGGGGGTCGGGGAGTATATATATATATATATATATATATATATATATATATATATATATATATATATAAGACAGTATTTAATCCAGTAAATCCGGAGTTTTTTTTTTGTTTTTTTCCTAGTCTGGTTGTGAAAGGGAAAAATTAAATTTAATCCATTTTCCTTTTTGATCTGAAGAAGTCATGTTAATTTCGAGCATTGATTCATATCAATTTTTTTTTAACAGGATGGGAATAAATTTATCATCTTAATGTGACCGATTGTTGGGTTTATTAAGAGAAAGTATATATATATATATATATGTGTGTGTGTATACAGAGAGAGAGAGAGAGAGAGAGAGAGAGAGAGAGAGAGAGAGAGGGAGTGGAGAGATTAATCAAGAAAGGTAGACGTTAAAAGACGCAGATAGAAAGAGAGAGAGAGAGAGAGAGGAGTTGAGAGAGAAAGAATGAGATTTATATGCTTGTTTTTATCCCTGTATGTCTCTATCTCTGTCTGTCTGTTTGTCTAGTCCTCTCTCTCTCCCCCCTCTCTCTCTAACTATCCTTTTATAATTCTTTTCCTAACTGAATATCTCCCTCTTCTTTCCCTTCCCTATCTACGATTTATTTTCCAACTTCCTCATCTTCCCCCTCTCCAAACAAATACATCCATTCTTGCTTTTCACTTCACCCTTCGCTTTCCCGCCTTTTCGTTTTATGTCATTTACCACCCCCTCTTTTACCCACACTTGATTAATCCTCCCTCCTCTCAACTCTCTCTTGTTACATCAATCTTTCCTCACTCCCCTTCCTCCCCGTGTATTTAACAACATGGCCTTTAATCCTTGTTTTCCCGCCACCGCACAGCATCCGCCATTTTTGTTTCGGGCTTGTCTAAAGTTTCCCGCCAGAACGCCTTCCTTGTCATGTCCACTTCACTCAAAACTAAATTTTGTTTTATCGCCCATTCCTTTATCCAAAACCCTTCGGTACGATTATCTTCACCGTTGTTGTGTTTAGAAAAAAGATAGTCCAATACATTCTTCAGTCTTTCTTTCTTTATTTATTTCTATTCCCACCACGGGCAGGATGTGACACAAGGTCAATTTTTAAGCAAAGTAAAGCTAGTTTGATTCAGAGTTTTCCTTCTCTTAGACTGGTTGCCTAACCAAGGCAAACCCAGTTTGCCCTTCTATTTACCTATTGATGGGAGAACAGATGGATTCGTGTCTTTCCTACGGGCATTAGCATGAAGCAAAATGCAAACAACCTCGTCCAGGATTTGAAACCGAATCGAGTGATCAAAATATTTGGTCACACTAACAACACCAAGCTTGACAGAATTTTGCTACATAATTAATGGGTCACTTATAATTTTTGTAAAGTAAGTATAGTATTCAGAATATGTGTATTCAGAACTTAACTGGTAATTTGTTAGGAGAAGAATCACGGGGGGGGGTGAACCGTAATATGATAGATAATTGACCCCTTGCTGAACTTTGTAGCATTTCTCAGATTGGTTGGTTCAGTCGTGAGAGCAGATCAGTTCGGTAGAGTTAAGGGGAGCAGTTCAGACGTCGTAACAAACAGACGCCTAGAATGACTATTTCTCCGGCCGTACGGTTGACGTGGGAATTTGGGTGAAAAAAGATGTAAAAATCAAACAAAGTCTTTGTGGCCATTTATAAGAACAGAAATGGACACTGAGACCAAGATAAACTCTAGACCACCCTAAGAAGTCCCAGATAGAAGATCAGGGATCTGGCCAGCGAGATAAGTATAAAAAAAAGAATAAAGGTCTATACAACAAGTTAAAGTGACAATAATGTAGATAATTAAATCCAATAATCGATTCTAAAATGTTTCGCATGAATGAAAAAAAACAATGTCAGACTTTATCATGGAAGTCAATGTTTAAACCATAAAACTGGTTGGATCTCCTGGAAATGTATGATATATTGCTAATATGGCCATAAATAATCCTGAAAATGTAACCGACATGGTTTGGTTGCTTGCTTAAGTTTTATGGCATATCAACCTTCGTAGGTTATTTAACACCAAATCCATTCTTATGCAAATAATCAGTTCTTTTTCAAACAATTCAGTTTAGCATAAGTACGCAGTTTAGTTTTCAAAAACACACGTTTAATATAGAACTGTTTTGACATTAGCGTAAGTACAGTTTCAATGTCAAAAACAATTCCATTTCAAACAATTCAGTTTAGCTCAAGTACTCAGTTTAAATGCAAGTACAGTTTAATTGATGAAAATACGTTTCTTTTTCAAGCTATTCAGTTTAGTCAAACAATTCTAATTCAAACAATTCAGTTTAGCATAAGCATGCAGTTAGTTCTATTTAACTTATAGATACGGCCCTATCAGGTGCTACCATTCCGGGTCAGAGTGGACCTGGGAGCAGTGGTTATGAAGGGGTACTCTGCATTCCCCAAAGCTCCAGCCTCACTGGAGCCTCACCATCTGATATGTAAATAGATGCATACCACAAAGAAATATTATTATTATATACATACCATACCAGAACTTTATATATATATATATATAAAGTAGAGGTGGCGACCGTAGTCGAGGCCGACCGGAAGGCTCCCTTTTCGATAGCTACTACACCGAGGGGTAGGGGAGGGCGCTACTTCTTTCCCTGGATTACTCCACTTTACTTTCGATACGTACCTTATAATGCTGAGTGTTAAGCAAGGAGATATCAAGTACCATTTTTAAAGTCTGTGGTATGACGCGACTTGGGATTGAACGCAGGTCTCCCGGATCATTGGCGAACACTCTGCTCACTTGGCCAATGTTCAATTAAATAAAGTGCAGAGTTGCCTTTTTTATTTGTTGAATGTTCTTTCCATGTTTGTGAACGATATAGATAACAACTTATTTCAAACAGAAATGGTTATCTCAAAAGACCTCTTTCAGACAAGTAAGTGAAAAAAAAAAAAAGAAAAAATTGAATTTACAAATCCCGAAATAATGTTTGATGAAAAAAAGCAAAACTTCACTTCATAGAGAAAAACCGAGCAGCCGATTCAATGTTTCCAACAATAGACACATTATCATCTGATGTAAAGTTTAATTAACACAAAGTAAGTAAAAAGAAATGAATTGGTTATATCCAGAAAAAATAGAAATATCTCTCAATAACTTTTCACGGACTTTATGCACAATCTCACCGTATGATCTACCTTTAAATAGGTGTGGAAATGTTGGAAATAACTCAGAGAAACTGTAATTACTAAAGTAGAAGTAAACATTGAATGAAATGCTATTTTTTTTCAGAACAGACCTCTTAGCGTACAGTACACTTTTTCCACCAATTTTCCCACTGGTCGAATCACCTCTAAAACAGCTCTTCCGATATCGTAGGAAGCTGCGTCGTCATTTTTTTTAGTAACCTCATCATTCTCGAATCCTACCTTTCAAATGAGTTTAGGAAATAAAAAACATTCGAATCTTTAAAAAATAGGCAACTTTATTCTTCGGCCTTCCTGCATTGTCTGAATTTCTAAGACAAAGCAGTTTGATCATTACGCATATTTTTATCTTTTTTTTTTTTTTAGTGGGGTGTACAAATGTCTTCCTCGTCTTGTACATCCCCTCCCTAACAAATCAAGCTCCTCTAAACTTTAGTTCAGTCATAAATAACAAAATAATTGACGTTGGCGTTTTAAATATTAAAATGAGACGGTCGTCACAACCTCATAAAACGAAACTCCCTAGTGGGCCCTTGCTCACCCGATACCACGGACCTTTTAGGACCTGTGCCCTTATCTTCTCTGAACCCGACTTTTGTATCGGCCTCATTTAGATCATTTTCCCGGAGAAACCTTATCTTTAATCTGAAAGGGCTCGTTACGACAGGAAAAATCTGAAACGAAAGAAAGAAATACTGATTCAGCATAGAGGAACAATTTTATTTAATTTGTAGAAATTTGAGATTTCGATAAACTGCATGACATGAATTTGATTACTAGTAGGCTCTTCTGGTTAATAATCATCAAAATATTTCCATCTTTTAGTTACTTAATGATATTCCACAAAAATTATTTGTTTAATTTTGTTATCGGTGTGAACTCCACCATCCTGATTTGGTCGTCAGTTTTGAAAAGGTTGGGTTCAAACCTGAATTATGCCCAGTCGGCTGAGGCTGTAGAATTCACCCACCGCAACTCTGCAGAGGGGTAAGACTCCCCTCCAATGAGTGTCCTAGATATGACACTAAACAATCTAATGGTGAGGTTCCAGTGATGCTGGGGCTTTGGGGAATGCAAAGCACTCCTTCATTGCCATTACTTCCAGGTCTACTCCGGCCCGGAGTGGTAGCACCTGATAGGGCCCTATTTATAGGTTAAACAGAACTAACGGCATGCTTAAGCTAAACTGAATTGTTTGAGTAAACTGAATAGCTTGAAATAGAAATGTTTTTGACAATTAAACTGCATACTGACATTTAAACTGCGTGTTAATGCTAAACTGAATTATTTGAAATGGAAGTGTCTTTTGGCATTGAAACTGTACTTACACAAAACTGATTTGTTTGATATAGAACTGTTTTCACATTTAACTGTGTGTAAATAAAATTTGTACTAATAGTAAACTGAATTAGTTGAATTAAACTGCTTGACTAACCTGAATAGTTTGAAATAGAAATGTTTTTCATAATTAAACTGTACTTACATCTAAACTGCGTACTTATCCTAAACTGAATTGTTTCAAATAGAACTATTTGTATAAAAATGGATTTGGCGTTAAATAACCTACAAAGGTTGATATGCCATAAAACCCACCCAACCAACCAACCAACTATAAACTATGATGATTAAATATGAAATATAAACGTTTTTAAAGGTTTTAAAAGTAAGACCCCCTCCCCTACATCGAGACCGCTTGTTGGCCGAGGATGGTGACTCGTAATGTTTTAAGACGTTGTGTTTGAGAACCTGGTGACTGACTAGTTCGTGAACTGACAACCTAAGTGGTCATGTAACACTCCACAATAGCCCTTACTGGGCTAGATAGACTGCTGGAGAGGCTCGATCTGTCAATCGGATGGCCATGTCAAACCCTAACATCTATATGATTGCCCCGACCGTATTCTTGAAATTCCTCGTGTGGCAAACAGGTATCCAACCCTATTCTATCTTAAAAACAGTGGCTGAAGGTCAATTGTGCTGGGATAGCCGTACCTGAAGCCATTTCACTGTATGTAAATAAATGATTAATAATTATTGGAACTATCTGTTTTAGATAGAAATATTTGAAACCATTTAACTGTGTGCAAGCAAATGTGCTTTAACCCGTTTAGAAATAAACTTAAATGCAAACTATTCGCTTACAATGATATATATATATATATATATATATATATATATATATATATATATATATATATATATTATAACAATGTTGGTTGTCACTAAATCACTTTGTGGGTTTCTGGCAAACCAAGTGCAATATAATATGGAGAGTGCTCAATATCTAGGATAGAGCTATTATATAATAATAATAATAATAAATAAATATGTATTAGATATATACATTTAATTCATGGAGTATTGGCCGCAACCCTGGGTTTCATGGAGTTTTTTGGCGAAACAACAATCATCAGGCAGTTAAGAAAATGGGATCCCAGTTTCTTAACTGCCTGATGATTGTTGTTTCGCAAAAAACTCCATGAAACCCTGGGGTCACAGTCTATATTCCATGAATTTTATATATATATATATATATATATATGTGTGTGTGTGTGTGTGTGTGTGTGTGTGTGTGTGAAAAGGATTTGACATTTGGTTCCTATCTATGGGTCAAATAGAACCGTTAAATCTTCTACTATGAATTATTATCAATATTAGATAGAATTACTTATGTTAAATAGCAATACTTAAAATCATTTAACTGTGTGCAAACAATAAATACCACTACTTGAAATCATTTAACTGTGTGCAAACAAATGAGCTCTAACTTGTTTAAAAATAAAATTACCTGCAAACTATTCCCTTAAAAAGTTCACACATGTGTCTGTGTGTGTATGAACAGGGTTTGGTATCAAATAACCCACAAGGGTTGATATGCTATTAAAACAAATTACCAAACCCTCCCAATTCCTCTTTTTTGGAATGCAATGGAAAATTTGTAAATGATCACGTTAAGATATTTACAGAGCCCAAAATAGAAAAGTATTAATGAGGATTGGCTGAAATCATTACTCTGTCAACGACTTCCGAGATAAGCTTATTTATTTTTACATATATTCATATATCTGTAATGTTTTTATTAAAACTTGCGAGGCGTTGTCTACATCCGTGTGTAATCAAAACCACCTTTAAAATGTACTGTTTTCCAAGCAATGATGCCTTTTTCCAAGTAAACCTGGATTTGACAGGGAATTTGATATTTAAGCAGAGGTAATCAGAGAAAGGGAATTGTCTCTAACATTGCGAAGGTCACTCGAGTTCAATGCGACACGGACTAACCATTGTCATCTGTCTGAGTTTCATCTTTGTTGGCAGAAATTAGAGAAGAAAAAGAATCTTCCTAATCTCTAGGGGGGTCAGATGAGAAGGTCATTCTTTAGAAGTGAGAGGGATTATGGGTAAACTTTGGAACTGATGTAATGGATACATGGCGGGCTGAAAGAATCTAAACACTCTTTGGAAAGCAAAAAGAGAAAAAAAATCAAGCAGATTACCAATGTCTCGCCTGATATTTCACACATCTTCCATAACCACTTCTCAGGGAAATAAAGAAACTTTGTTTATTTGTGTATTTTTTGTCAATGCTTTTTGTTTCCAGAAGACAAATTCGGTCTAAAGTTTCCGGACTAAATTCTAAGGGTGCGTATATGTGTTCCTGCGTGTGTATGTGTTTGTATATCTGTATCAATATGTGTCTGTCTTAAGTTGTCTGCGTCTGTGGGTATCCATGGGTGAGTCTAAGAGTGGGTGCATGGGTGTGTCTATATGGGGAGGCGTATGTCTGTGCTTTGAAGTGAGACGCGAACGAACTTATTAAGCAGCTTAATATTAAAAAAAAGAAATTATTGAAAAGCCTGTTTTTAATTTAGTTACTCCATCAAATGTATATATATATATATATATATATATATATATATGTATATATATATATATATATATATATATATATATATATATATTTCGTCGAACATAATATATATTTTCTGACTAGATATTTTCTTGTTGATCCGTTCATATTGCCGTATTGCTTTTATCGTATTCGGCGGGAATTGATTGATGTATTTTCCATAATTGAATATATCCCTAGTACTTTCTGCCCGACTTTGGACCATCATCAGGGGAGGATCTAATCGAGACTGATTGCATTTCACATAGCACTAATACCCTTGGAAAGGTATGAATCCAATTATTCTCCCTCCAGCTATGGGTAAATAGTAGGGCAGACTAGGTTCTTCAGCCTTGGTGAGGCAACTAGTCTAGGAGAAGGAAAACTCTTAATTCAAACCTGTTAAACTCCGCTTAAAAATTGACCTTGTGTCATATCCTGCCCGAGTGGAGGGGTTGGTAAATAGTATCAGGGGAGGATCTATTATATATATATATATATATATATATATATATATATATATATATATATATATATATATATATATATATATATATAATTGTACTTGAAAACACCATTATAATAGCACACGAAATTAATAAGCCACGACTACAAATCTTAGAAGCTCTACACATAAAAACTAAAACAATTTCGGATTAACAGAATTACCTTTGAAAATAGCGACAATGTTTTAAAATGCCTTGAGTCTTTTTTTTAATATTCTTTTTCTTCTTGATAATATTCTATTTCCGTTGATAGTGTTTTACTTTAAATTCGTTCGATGTCAACATCTGACTTTAATCTAACTATACATTAACGTATTTTTTGCAATGTTATAAAAACCTAAAAAACTTTTTAAAAGAAATATTCACACATGCAAACAACCCCTGATGATGGCCTATGAAAGGTCCAATGGTGTTCGGGACAATTTTAGTAAATTCATCTATCGGCTCCAACCAAAAACATAAAACACTTGTCAGGAAACTTGAAAAGATCCTAAAAAATTGTATAGACAAAATGTGTCTTTATTATTTAATCGAACATGCTTAAATGAAGGACTGCACCCCAACTACACACACACACACACACACACACACACACACACATACATATGTATATATATATATATATATATATATATTCACACACACACACACACACACACACACATATATATATATATATATATATATATATATATATATATATATATATATATATGCGCCTGTATAATATCTTTATTTAACGAACGAATATACATCACTAGTTCAGTTTTCTCCGCTTCTCTGAGACCATGCAAGCCTTTTAAACACTTTCTGGGTACACTGCATTACCATTACTCCCAGGTCCACTCTGACTCGCAGTGGTAGTACCTGTGTGGGTCCCATTTATGGATCAAATAGAACTGTCAAATGATTTACCAAGGATT
>OY757945.1:52330880-52490880 GCA_963585895.1 Sepioteuthis lessoniana | reverse complement strand
CCATGTAGTGCATCCATATAGCAGTATCGAGACGACTGCTGCTTGGAAGAAACTGTGTTTCATTTTATCGGTCAGGTCTGACTTCTATATGACTGATAGCTTATCGATAGCTATCCATGCCTTCGTTAGCCGCGTTTCGATGTCTTTTTCGGTTGATGAGACACTGCTTCCAAGGTAGGTGAACTTGTCTACTAGTTTCTGAGAACTACCGCCTAGTGTAGAAATGTTGCCTGTTTTTTGTGTGTATTGACATGGAGGCCAATGCCCACGGCGGCTCGTTCCAGAGTATGCAGTAGTGTTTCGGCTTGGACGGGTGTATTTGCCAGAATCGCTGTCATCGGCGTAGTCGGCGTCGGTAATTATTTTTGCGGGTAACTTCTGCTTCTTTTCTTTGTCAACTGGAAGCCGTTTTCTTTGATGGAATTTAGTCTGCAATTGTTCATAAATTATATATATCTAATATATGTATAAACCGGATTTTATCGCATATCAACCATTGTAGGCTATTCAGTGCCAAATTCGCTTTATATATATATATATATATATATATATATAAAGAGTAAATAAAGGATGAAGAGTAAATAAAAGATTGTAATCCGACAATATGTAGAAAAACTGATAACAACGATCCAAGTGGAAGGAATGATTTATTAACGGGTCAACACTATAGCGTTTCGGTTCTACTGAACCATCATCAGGACCATGAGGGGTGATATTAATAATTTTAAGTTAACGATGGATGATTAGAAATGTGAAATACAAAAACCTACGGGAAAATATGTATAGTAAGAAAAAGTTAGCCGTTTAACTGGCAAATCAGCGTTTGATGTTTAAATTACGTCATTTGACTTATTAGGAATATTGTATAGAATTATGTACGTTGTTTAACGAGAAATATATGTCATATATATATATATATATATATATATATATATATATATATGATATGTGAACTATAGTCAACAAATTTGAATAGTTCCAAGTATTGCTATGTATCAATAATAATTCAATTAAACATCAGTCATTTCTTTACACACAGTTGAATGATTAAATAGCATAAGTCCTTTGTTTACACTCAGTTTAAATGTCAAACAGTTCTATTTGACCCATAGATAGGACCCTATCAGGTGTTATAACAACGGGACAGAGTGATGTCAATGAGGTATACCTTCACATTCCCCAAAGCTTCAGCGTAACTGGAGTCCCACTATCAAATTGTTTAGTGTCATATCCGGGACACTTGTTTGGGGGAGTCTTACCTCTCTCCGGAAATGCGGTCAGTGTATTGTACAGCCCAAGTCATTCGGACAATATATACGCATATATATATATATATATATATATATATATTTGAATCTTATTTCAGTTTTAGAAGTAACTTTAATATGATGTTTTCTTCGGGGCTAGCAGATATTTGTGGTCATTTGGATTGAAGGCTCATATTTAAAATGAGATTTTTTCAAACTAGTCCCGTTCCGTCTCGACTCCAGTGAAATGCAAATCTTGTCTCCAGCTTAAACAAACCCCCACCTCATATCTAACTTTTCTGCCTTTCACCCCGATGTCAACTTCCTTCCTCTTTCTTTTCTCCCTTGTTTGCCGCCCCCAGAAACCGTCTTGCCTTCCAAAAGGTTCGCCCTCTTGATACTCGGGTTGACACTGTGATAACACGAGATTAATGATATACACGTCAGAGATTAATGATATACACGTCACAAGGGAGTTCACTGGTAGTAACGGTAAGAGGAAGTTGGAAAAAAAAGTCGTATAGAAGCAGACACAACGTATTACTCACGCTCTGGTGACGTCAGTCGAAAAGAAGAACAAACCCTTTGTTTTGACGAAACCTGTAATATAATACGTTAAAAGACACCACAGGCAGCGACCACAATAAAACTAGATCTGATATAAAGCTATGCACACATGTCGTTGTGAAAAATACACTAAATAATATTATGCAATCCAAATTTTATTCAAAGGTGATATTGTTATTTTTTGATTGCTTCTGTTGTAAAATTACAGAAAATGGCCATTATCCCCTAGAAACTTTGCTTTTCAGCCCTAAATAACACTGTGTTAAACAAATTTTATTCCTGGAAATTATGTGTTATTTTTTAATTGCTTCTGTTTTAAAAGTATAGAAAATGATTATTATTCCCATGGAACTTTGCTTTTCGGCCCTAAATAACACTATGAAAGAGAAATGTTGTTCCAATTATTCCCATGGAACTTTGCTTTTCTGTCTTTAATAACACTATGTGAAACAAATTTTATTCCTGGAAAATATTATCATTTTTTAATAGGTTAGTTCGCAATAGTGTATAGTGCAGCCATTCTTGCATTTTTTAATTCGACTAATATTTTTTTTTAAATTTCTGTTGCAGGTAAGAACCCAAATTTCGCAATCCCAGAAGGTATTTATTTTTCTTTTTTTATATTTATTAATTCAAATCAATTTGATTTATCAGTTGTGGAGATTGACATGCAGTCGTATTTGTTCAGTCTTATTTATAAAAAGATTTAAACAAATTCAGCCGCTTGTTGGCTGAATAAGAGAGTGGCGAGCAAAGGAATAAACGAAGGGAGAAATAGAAAAGGACGTGTAAATAGCACGAATAAGTTTACAACAAATTTATTGCAACAATTACACAATTATTATTCGTTATCAAAAATGAAGTGGATAAATCTTTAGATTGTACAGAAAATCGCCTGGTACGTCGGTGTACGGGAGCGAGAATGTCCTTGCAAAAGAAAAGGAACTGTAGAAAGAAAATAGTGTATGTGAAAACGTTATGGACGATGAACCCCAACACATGGAGATGCCAGTGGGGATCCACCAGTAAAAACTTATCTATACCAGTTCTGTGCGGATACAGGTTGTCGTTTGGAAGACCTGCCGGGAGCGATGGATGATAGGGACGGGTGGAGAGTTAGAGTCAAGGAAATCTGTGCTGTCAGCGTAAATTGATGATGATGATAAATAACTCAACAGGAAACCTGCTTTTTTCGTCCAGAGGTGTGAACTGACGACAAAAAATGTGTCTCTGACGGTGTTCTTATTTATATTTGAACTTTTGGCTACGTTGATACACTGATAGATTTAGGTATTACGTGTCGTATAGCTGGTTGCCGACTGCTCTCTTCCATTGTCTAAAGGGCCCAGTCGGGTAGGGTTGTAGAATACACTGACTGCATCACTGCAGAGGGGTGAGACCCCATCAACGAATGTCCTGATATATAACTTTAAGCAATCTGATGGTGAGGCTCCTGTAATGTTAGACCTTTGGGGAATGCAAAGTACCTCTTCATTGCCGTCGCTCCCAGGTCCACTTTAGCCAGGAGTGGTAGGACCTGGCAAGGTCCTATCTATGGGTAAAATAGAACCGTTTGACATTTAAATAGTGAGCAAACAAATGACTAATGATAATTTGAATTCTTAGAAATTTGATTATTTAACTGTGTGTAAAGAAATGACATATTTAATAGAATTGTTAGTGATAATAGCAATACTTGGAACTATTCAACTTTGTTGACTTTACAAATCATATATATTCAATATATATGTATAAAGAGGATTTGGCATTAAATAACCTACAATGGTTGATATGCCATAAAACCCAACCAAACCAAATCCTATATATTTAGTATATATGTATAAAGAGGATTTGGCATTAAATAACCTACAATGGTTGATATGCCATAAAACCCAATCAAACCAAATCCTATATATCTAATATAAATGTATGAAGAGGATTTGGCATTAAATAACCTACAATGGTTGATATGCCATAAACACCAACCAAACCAAATCCTATATATTTAATATATATGTATAAAGAGGATTTGACATTAAATAACCTACAATGGTTGATATGCCATAAAACCTAACCCATCTAAATCATATATATTTAATATATACGCATAAAGAGGATTTGACATTAAATACCCTACAATGGTTGATATGCCATAAAACCCAACCAAACCAAATCCTATATATTTAGTATATATGTATAAAGAGGATTTGGCATTAAATAACCTACAATGGTTGATATGCCATAAAACCCAACCAAACCAAATCCTATATATTTGATATATATATATATATATATATATATATATATAAAGAAGATGTGGCATTAAATAACCTACAATGGTTGATATGCCATAAAACCAAAGTAAACCAAAACATACCATTTGTTGTCTAAAGCATTCGACCATGTCTTCTTTGGGGCTGCCATGATCTATTCTGAAAGGTTTCGTCAGCTACTTTAATAGTGAACGAGACTTTTTTTTTCTTGCAATTGGTTGAAACGTTTTTTGTTTTTAAATTCAGGTGGCTTGTTTACAACTACGTCTGCCTGAGTTTTCTTTCACGCCAAAATTGACACCCGTATGCTTGTAATTTCTGTTCTATTTTTAGACCTGATGCAAAGTTTTTGTTTTTTTCGTTTATCTTCTCTACCTTATTCAAACGGTACGTCATATTCGAAACGCTCGTAAATCAAGTTTCAAAAAAATATTGACTCCATAGAATAATTTTGAGCATCACCTGAAAAAAAGTACTGGCAGGGACCTTTTCCCCGGGCACTAACTGCTTGGCAAGGCTAAGTTAATCACGCCTGAAGCGCCTCTAAAGGGGAATGCTAAGGAGGTCAATATAAAATCAACCCTCTTCACTCCAAACACTGCTTAGTTCAAACCTATGTGAAATCTTACTTTTTACGCAGCTGTTTGAATGGTGGAGTATTTATAATTCGAAACTGTCGTCGGGGCATAGTTTCATTTAAAAAGTGTTGAGATTCCTATAGGCTACAAAAACGGCTGTTTCCACGACCGATAAGCCTCGGCAATCTTCTTTCGTAATGAATGTTTTAAAGAGGATAATTCGGTCCCTTCTACGGAAAAACAATAATGCCAATTGATTTGTTTTTAATAGTTTCATAACAATATATCCAGTGAAAAGCAATCAACTATCGTATGGCATCTCTAGTGATACGAAACAGAGTACAGCGTCTGGACTGGCAATACGTTTGTCGGTTTTAAGTTAACTTTAGCAACTTAGTGAAATGTTAAAGGCATTCACTAATGAGTACGTAGGTGTGTGGGTTAGAGTTTTCTCTCAGCTGATTGCTATCGAATTTGCGCGCACGTTTGTGCATAGCTTCTCTCAATACGAATCTCTCCATTCTTTCCACAGTCCAAACTCTATTTAACTCGAGACGTAAAATAAAAGTATATAATACGCACATCTCCACGTAATCCAAATCTATGGCCACGCTGAAAATACATCCCAAATAAGCTATTGTTCAAATCAAGTTCAAGGGTCATTTCTTCTACATTCAATAACTCAAAATAATATTCCAATATTGTCTGTCCATCTGGCTGTTACCTCTAGCCAACTTCGAAATGCGAACATGGTTTGATCCCTCGCAATACGGGGTCACACTTGGTCTTAATCTGTTCTCTGAGAAAACAACAAAAATTGGATTATTCCTACCAACCCAATCCAGACAGCTGCGAAGAAAATTATAATTACGATATTCTCAAAAGCAATTTAACCGTGATATTACAATCCGTTAACATTGTCATATCAAGGATTTTTTGACATAGCCTCGATATTTGTCTTGCCCCCCCCCCACCAGGAAAGATTTGACACAAGGTCATTTTATAGAGTGGGTTGGGTAGGTTTGCACACGAGCCAAGACTCGTGCGCTGCTGGACAATGTTGGTCATAGGATCACAAGGCGCGATGTAAAATCCTCCCATGAGTTATAATTTATGATAACCCCCTCCACTAGAATATGAATTCTTGTTTAATCTAACCTGATGGGATGTCAGTTAAATACTATCCCCGGAAAAAAAAAGTTGTGCATCTTAAGTAGCATCAATATGTATGTAAGTAATGTTGGTGACTATAGTCGAGGGAGACCCGAAGGCTCCCTTTTCGATAGCTACTACACCAATGTCTTGGGGGGGCGCTACTCCTTTCCCTGGATTGCTCCACTTTTCCCTTGATCCGTCCCTTATAATGCTGAGTGTTAAGCAAGGAGGTATCAAGTAGCTTTTTTTTGACTCTTTGGTATGACTCGACCTGGGATTGAACTCAGGTCTCCCGGCCCATTAGCGAACACTCTAACCATTATGCGAACCCTTTATCAATAAAAAAATTACTCCAAAATATTTGCACCAAAACTCTCTTTTCAAGGGAACCATTACAAATTTTGAACCCCTTATCCCCCCCCAGTTATAGGTTAAATAGTATCACTGCTGTTCTTCTACAAGGATGGCGTTGGCATTTAATAAGCTCCAAAGGTTGGAATTGAGTTTGAAACTCCAGTCTTACTATTACGTTCATTTTTGGACTGATACCCTTGGGAAAGGCATGAACCCCCTTATCCTCTTAGCGATGGGTTAAATAGTGTCACCGCTGTTCAACTACAAGGATGGCTTTGGCATTAAATAACCCGCGAAGGTTGATATGCCATTAAACAAAGAAACGAAACCTATCCAGTTGCACTATTCTGTTCATTTATGGACTAATTCCCTTGAGAAAGGTATGAATCTTCGTATCTCCACAGCTATTGTTTAAATAATATCATTGCTGGTCTTCGACAAAGATGGCCTTGGCATTAAATAACCCATGAAGGTTGATATGCCTTTAAACAAAGAAACCAAACTTATCCAGTTATCCTATTCTGTTCACTTTTGGACTAATACTCTTGAAAAAGGTATGAATCTTCTTATCTCTACAGCTATTGTTTAAATAATATCTTATTTACCAACCCCTCCGCTCGGGCAGGATATGACACGAGGTCAATTTTTAAGCGGAGTTTAACAGGTCTTAATTCAGAGTTTTCCTTCTCCTAGACTAGTTGCCTAACCAAGGCTGAAAAACCTAGTCTGTCCTACTATTTACCCATAGCTGGAGGGAGAATAATTGGATTCATACCTTTCCCAAGGGTATTAGTGCTATGTGAAATGTAATCAGTTTCGTCCAGGATTTGAACTCGTGTCGCCGTGTTCATTTCCTGCGACGATAACTATTACACCACTGCTGTTCTTCTACAAGAATGGCTTCGGCATTAAATAACCCATGAAGGTTGATATGTCATAAAAAAAGCAAAAAAACCATTACAAGTTTCACCCAGGGACTTGTGTAGTATAGTCACCGAGGACAACTATATCAATAATGGAGATCGCCGGGAGGGCCCAATTTCTGAGACCATGGAAATACAGGAAATCTGATAACGAACATAATCTGCCCAACTACTTTTGCCCAATAACAGGAAAAACAAATGGGTTCATGCCTTCTCCAAGGACATTAGCGCAAATTGAGACGCGAATAGCCTCATCCAAGATTCAAACTCGAGTCACTGGGGGTGGTGTAATGGTTAACAAGCTAGACTAGCAAACCTTCACGTATGAGTTCGAGTCTCATTGGGTGCCCCATTCATGTGGCTTTGTGCCACATCTAAGTAAAAAAGCTTAATAAATTACTAATACCAGCCCTAACAGGGCATCTGGGGTGGTGTAATGGTTAACAAGCTAGACTAGCAAACCTTCACGTATGAGTTCGAGTCTCATTGGGTGCCCCATTCATCTAAAGCTAAATAAATCACTAATACCAGCTCTAACAGCTTTGCAAAAATTCAAGGAGAAGCTTTAAGAGTTCAAGCTTACAATGGTAAGCATTTCAATGATGTAATGTTTCTTTTGTTCTTAACCCGAGAAATCATTCTGCTGGGCCCTACGTAATGCCTGCTATAACAACAATCTGTCAATGGAGCTTAGAAGACGCAGACTGTATCCCCTTGGGGGTGATACTGTTGTGGTCTCAGAAAGGGTACTAATGAAAACACAAACACGGATATTAGATAACAGATTATATTACACAAGAAAGATAGAGTTTCATAGTAAATTGGTAAGAAGTCTCGTACTGTTCAGATAATACCGATATTGATCTGCGGTATTTGATGCACGCCCCACCTTACGGGCATGTATGGCACAAGGCCTTTTTTTGGGTGGGACCGGGCGTAGGGCCGTAGCCCACACGCGCCCGGAGTTTGTCAAAAATACCCTCGGCCCCTTCGGCATTCACCTTGTTAGGGGCGCCTCAGGCGCCGGGCAATGAACCCAACCCTCCCGAAGGAGGTAAAAGCCTGGGGGGAAGGCCCCCTGAGGCCGAAGGAAATCTCCAGGTACCGAGACACACCCGGCCAGATCCGTGCCGCAGATAACACGGCCGGCCGAAGTGCTACCCGACACCTGGAGAGGTGTCAGACCGATATTGATCTGCCTTCTGGCAGCGAAATCTCTAGTACTAATAACGGTAAGAAGAGTCCATTATAGTAAGATGGGTAAGGTTCCCACAACAGACACTTAACTTCATCTTATGCTGAAGCTCCTGTTCAGGGGAGTGTTGAGTACCGCATCGTCATTACGCCCTGGTTCACTCTGGCCCGGAGTGGTGGTACTTGTTAGGGTCCAATCTAGGGATCAAATAGAACTATTGTCTGGGATATGATACTAAACTGCATCTGATGGTGAGGCTCCAGTACTGGAGCTCAAGGAAGTGTGAAGTACCATTTTATTTCCATTACTCCCAGGTCCACTCCGACAAAGAGTAGGAGTACCTGTTACGGTCCCATCAGACTTGTTTAAAAATCTTTTGTATTTGATAGAACAATGTACAAAAAGAAAAAACCTCTTAAGAAGAAACTATATCATACAGTAAATATAAACGTACAATGAACGCAATTTCCTAACCTCTTTGCATAAAATAACTCTAGACGGGTTGACATGCCGTTAACATTAATAAATCAATTGATTGAGGCTTTAGGAGTGTATAATTGGTGAGGACAAGCATATAGACGACATAATCTTTTAAAACAAAATGGTCGATAGTGTGTGTTTATGCTCGGAGTGAATCTCGCTGGAAAAACGTGATGGTGCGAGAGTCTCGTGACGTGTGCGCAACGAGCATTCTCGGGGCGCCGTTTTTTTTTGGGGGGGGGGTTCGAGAGGTGAAGAGGAGAAGACACTGAGACAGAGAGGAAGGAGTCACGATAACCTCTGAATGTAGAAGTCGCCAAACTGAAAACAGATTTTTCTCCTGCTGCACTGGTTTTCACGAGAGTAGTCATTCACCATATATTTTCTTGTTTGGCCATTCAAGTCTATAGGATAGCGGCTGTGAGTTTGTTGTTCTCACAGTGATATTTATGTGCGTTTGCCGTTCTAATACGTTAGGAGTATTTCGACGTGCGAAGGTCCGACCCAAGGTTTCGAAGTCTTGGAGGAAGAACGCTAAATTACGCACAGGACCTTAATTGTTTTCAATTCAAGGAGGAAGAACTTTGAATTACTTGCTGTATTGTTGCCTTCCTTTTTAATTTAATTTACTACATATAGTTCTTATCATATAATTAAATTTTGAATAGGATCTATATTGCCTTTTTTTTATTTGTTTCAAACTTGAGAGATAATTCTGCAGGACCTTACATAATACCAGCAATAGCAATGCAACAAAGATTTAGTGTGAGACTGCAGAAGTGTAAAGCTTGCGAGTGTATTGTCATTTCGACTATATAATCTTTAAAAGGAAGTGATTATGATAACAAAACCAAATAGATATTAATAGATATTCTTTTGGCAAAAATTAGGCGAGAGGAATGTATAGCTTTTCAGAGCAAACATTTTAAAACAAACAAATAAGAAATGAAAGAAAACAAGATGGCAAAAATTGTTCTTTCTTGTTGTAAAGTTAAATTCTATATACTATGTAGGTTGCCTTTCTTTATTCACATAATAAACGCAGATTATTTGGTAACGTAAGAAGACATCTGAGCAGCCTTTGTGACTTTTTATAGAAATCTGGTGACACCCGTCAAAAAACGATTCACCGTAAAACAGACGATCAGAGGAGGTGACAAAACGAGAGAATGAGGTAAGATGATCATAGACTATTTAAGTTGGTTTCACTCAGGTGAGAATGGCTGTCAAAATGTTTAAATTTGGTGTGAGAATTCAGGGGTTGATAGGTGCAAGAAAGAAAGAAAGAAAGAAAGAAAGAGGAAGGAAAAAGAAGTTAAAAAGAAAAGACTGCGAAAAAGAAGAAAGATTAGAAGGAAATAATCAAAGAAAGAATGAGGAAATGAAGAAGAAATAAACAAAGATAAGAAAAAATTGAAAGAAAAGAATGAAAAAAAAATTAATGGAGAAAGAAAGAAAGAAAAGTTTAAGAAAGAAAGAAAGAAAAGTTTATGAAGAAAGAAAGAAAGAAAGAAAGAAAGAAAGAAAAGTTTAGAAAGAAAGAAAGAAGGAAAGAAAGAAAAGTTTAGGTAGAAAGAAAGAAAGAAAGAAAGAAAGAAAGAAAGAAAGAAAGAAAAGTTTAAGAAGAAAGAAAGAAAGAAACAAACAAACAAACAAACAAACAAAGAAAAATTTAAGTAGAAAGAAAGAAAGAAAGAAAGAAAGAAAGAAAGAAAGAAAGAAAGAAAGAAAGAAAGAAAAGTTTAAGTAGAAAGAAAGAAAGAAAAGTTTAAGTAGAAAGAAAGAAAGAAAGAAAGAAAGAAAGAAAGAAAATAAAAGAAGTAATGAAAAAGAACGAAAAAAGAAGTTAAAAAGAAAAAAACAGAGCAAATTAAAAAAAAGAAAGATATGAATGAAATGAAAAAAAGAAACAAAGAAAATATGAAAAAAAAAAGAAAATGAAAATAAGAAAAAAAAAAGACCGAAAAATAAAAATAAAATAAAATTGATAAATAAATTGATAAACAAACACAATAACAAAATATGTAAAATAAGATTAAAGAAAGAAGAGTGTAAACAAATGAAAGAAAGAAAGAAAGAAAGAAATTTAAAAAAAATAGGGAAAGAAGGAAAAACGCAAAGAAGAAGAAGAAGAAGAAGAAGAAGAAGAAGAAGAAGAAGAAGAAGAAGAAGAAGAAGAAGTTGCTGTATTAAGATATGATTAAAATAAAAACGAAAGAAGAAACGAAAGAAAAAAGAAAGATGAAATTTTTAAAAAAAGAGTAAAACAAAGAAAACGAGTAAAAAAATGAAAAAAATGTAATTAAAGAAGAAGAAGAAGAAGAAGAAGAAGAAGAAGAAGAAGAAGAAGAAGATACAAAGAGATAAGTAAAGGAGAAATATGAATAAATATGGAAAAGATGAGATGAAGAAAAAAAAGAAATTGTTCCCCCCCCTCGCAAAAAACGGTGGTGAAATTTTGCACCCCTGCATCAATTCCAACATCTGTCCGCCAATTTCTTTCATTTTTTTTTGTATGTATCTTCTCCCACTTTTTTCTTTTGTTTTGTTTTGTTTTGTTTTTTGTTTCTCCTTTCATTGAAAATGTCAACCGCTCTCTTCTCGTCTGCGTGTGATCTCACGCGTGATCTCGTATTGCTGTCAGCATTAGGTTCCTCTTTTTATCAAAGACACTTTTGACGCCATAATGCTTCGTTCCAGACGAAAACAAAAACATACGATTACGCCTTGAAACCACATGCAAATGCACACACACACACACACACACACACATATATATATATATATATATATATATATATATGTGTGTGTGTGTGTGTGTGTGTGTGTGCGTATGTGTGTGTGTGTGTGTGTGTGTTTACCGAAGCACAAGACCAAAACTTGACAAGTGTAGGACACCCAATGAGAATGGAACACGCTACAGTAGTAATGGTTTCGAGAATAACTTAATATCGAAAGGCCACACACACACACACACACACACACATATATATATATATAGAAAGAGAAAGAGAGAGAGGGGGGTATTTCAGAAAAATTCAGCAAATGATAGATAAAGAGGGCTCATTATCGATGTCTGATCTAAGATGAACGGCCTTGATGATTTTATATAGTTATTTTATCTCATAGCATATCAACCTTTATGGGTTATTTAATGCGACAGCTATACTAGTAAAATAACAGTGGGTGTCCTCGTGGTGTAATGGTTAAAGAGATGGACTGCAGAATCATAGTAAGCGAGTTCGTACTCCAGTTGCGCTATTACGTTCACTTTTGGGCAAATACCCTTGGGAAAGGTATGAACCCCCTTATTCTCCCAGCTATGGGTTAAATAGCACCACTACTGTTCTTCTAGGAGAATAGCTTTGGCATTAAATAACCTACAAAGGTTGATATGCCATTAAACAAAGAAACCTAACCAAACCAAACTTGTAAAATAACAGTACCATTTAACCTATAGCTGGATGGTGGAAAAGTAGGTTCAAACCCTTCCCAAGGGTATTAGTCTGAAAGTGAACGTTATAGCGCGGCTAGGGTTCCAACTCGCTTAACATGTCACAGTCCAGTGTGTTTGTAAGTACGCCACGAGGACTAGGCCTACACCAAATTATGTAGGATCAACGGGGTTTAGTGATAGCTAGTTCCTCGCCTACGCGATCATCGGACTTTTGTGTCAACACAACTCAAACTTTAATATATATATATATATATATATATTTGTGTATGTGTGTTTTTACCAACCCTTCCACACGTGCGGTATGTGACACAAGGTCATTTTTTTAACTCAGAGTTGAACAGGTTTCAATTCAGAGTTTTCTCTCTCCTAGATTGGTCACCATACCAAGGTTAGAGCCCAATCGGCCCAACTATTTACCCATTGCTGAAGGGAGAATAGTTGGATTCATGCCTTTTCCAAGGACATGAGTGCTATGTAAAAGGCTAGCGGCCTCGTTCATGATTTGAACAAGGCTAGCCATACCCATTTCGTACGACAATAATCATTACACCACCTACGCCTCCATATATATACAGGGTACAGAAGCAAAATATGGAATAATTTTTAAAACGTTTTTTAGTCAAATTAGTCCCATTTTTGAAAAAAAAAAAAAAAAAAAACACGATAAATCTAAATTTTCATGATCAGCTCTCTTATTCAAACACTTTTTCATTAAAATTCAGCCAGTGAGCAAGAAAAGAAAAGAAACGACAAAGAATCTATGATTTGCTTGATGCTGAAACCTAGCCGAGAAAATCCCGAAAAAATTGGAGTTTCTTTTTGGCCACCATCAAGCCCAGACCTTAACCCCCTTGATCACGCTATATGGGGCTTTTTAGAAAACAAAACAAATGCAACTTCCCATCCAAATACTATCTGAAGAATTTATTTTGACGGTATGCAAATCGTTTCGAAGGCATGTTGATACAATAATTGAAAAAAAAAAATGGAGGCCATATTGAATTAATTTACTGTTTTGTGTCTATTTTCTTATTTTGTTTATTTTTTTAAAATTAAAACTAATCTTGTTTTATAATAGAATCGTTTATAATTAACTATACTAGAATATTCCCAATTTGGCTTCTGCGCCCAGTATATATATATTCATATATGCATGTGTGTGAATGTGTATGTGAGAGAGAGAGAGTGTGTGAGTTCTTGGGAAAGAAAATAGGAAGATTTTTACGAGAGGTTTCCAAGAAGAAAATACTTGCCTTTAAATTCAAGTGGATATTTCTACCGCAGCAGCAAAAGTACAATTTCAGCCGTTCTCTCTTTCCCTTTTTTCCCGACGTATAAAAATGTCGGGTAGTTGGAAGGGGAAAGAAATGAAATTAGTCTCAGTGATTGTCGCAAGGAGAACGGCCTTATTCGCGAGACGAAGGGGATGGTTATATTAACAACAAGAAGGACGGTGAAGATAATAATATCTGTTTGTTTTTACAAATGATTACAATCAAGTGTTTTATAGTAATGTGTATGATAATAATCTTGTTGGTGGTGCAATTAACGCCTCCATCGACCACCTCCACCCCGAACCACCCCTCATACCCCTCACCCAGCGTATGCATTTACCGTTGCTTGAGAAAACATTTAGAAACGTTAACATATGTCTAATAAATGAATTAATAAATAAACAATCTCTTCTATATATAAAGTTAATTGACTGTCTGCCTGTCAGTGCGTGATTATGCACTAATAATGCAAATAGAGTCAAGAGACCTTGCATTAGCGAGAAACTGACTGTCAAAAAGTGCCGTTGACTCTGTGTTTACGCTATCCAAACTTAAACAGAAATGCTCTATGACTGATAGGGGGCGCTCTTTATTTATAAACTTAGCAAACTGCATCACTAAGATGTAGTTACCCGAGCCCTTTCATGTTAGCAGGATGTGACACAAGGTCAATTATTAAGCGGAATTTAACAGGTTTGAATTCAGAGTTTTCCTTCTCCTAGACTGGTTGCCATACTCTTATAATAGCAGCACAAAATAATATCATGAGGATTAATTACATCAAATTAAAAATTTATTTTACGCAAGAGTAAGTAAATGTGCTTGTTACTTAAATGGTTATTTAGTTTAAAGGCATATCAATCCTTGTCGTTTATTTAAAACCAAACCTTATATATATATATATATATATATATATATATATATATATATATATATATATATATATACGAGGTGCTTACGATAAGTTTCCAGACTTCGTATGGGCATTTAAAATTAACGCAGACTCTTGAAAATTCAGTATGTCACATTTTGAATACATTGGAGGACGCATTAGACACTGGGGTGGCATAATTTTTTTTCACCCAATCAGTTTTCAAATAATTTACACATTACCCGTTTTTACCACTTTCCGGCGGTCTATTTATATATATATATATATATATATATATATATATATATATATATATATATATATATATATATATATATGAATAATATATATATATATATATATATATATATATATATATATATATATTATTCATTATTCAGTCCAGTTAAACCGAAGTCGGGAATAATTCCGTCAGGACAAAAAAAACATTCAACTATGAACATTTAAATTTTCCTGGTAAAGAGCTCTATGTAACTGACATCACAGAACAATAATTCCTTTAAGAATGTGACCGGTTTTGTTTTTCTTAAAGGTATATATATATATATATATATATATATATATATATATATATGTATGTATATATATATATATATATATATATATATATATTATATATATATATATATATATATATACCCACAGTTAACTGTCAAAACAGTTCTATATTAAATAATTCAGTTTAGCGTAAGTACAGTTTCAATGTCAAAAACAGTTCCATTTCAAACAATTCAGTATAGCATTTTAAGAGAGTTTCATTTCAAAGCAATTGCAGTTTAGCATCAGTATGCTGTTTGAATGTAAGTAAAGTTTAATTGTCAAAAATATTTCTATTTAGGCTATTCAGTTTAGTCAAACAATTCTAATTCAAACAATTCAGTTTATCATAAGTATGCAGTTTAGTTCTATTCAACCCACAGATAGGGCCCATCAGGTGCTACAATTCGGGGCCAGAGTTGAACTGGGAGCATTGGAAATGAAGGGGTGCTCCACATTCCCCAAAGCCCCAGCATCACTGGAACCTCACCATCAGATTGTTTATTGTCATATCAAGAACATTCGTTGGGTGAGGGGGGGGTCTTACCCTTCTGCAGAGGTGTAGTCGGTGTATTCTATAGCCCCAGCTGACTGGGCAATGACTTATTAGGAATATTGTATTGAATTTATGTTCCGTTTGTTTATCGAGAAATAATTCGAATCAAAAAGAGGAAGAAAAAGAAATATATATATACATATATATATATATATATATATATATATATATATATATATATATATATATATATTATATATATATATTTTCTTTTTTCTTCTTCCTTTTGTTTCGAATTATATATAAGACTATTTAATCCAGTAAATCCAGAGTTGGGAATAATTCTAAGCAGGACAATGAAAATATTAAAGATAGAATATTAGATTTAAGTAATCCCAGTCAAGAGCTCAATGCAAATAAAATTCACAGAGTAAATTATCAAAAAATAAATAAAATTGGTCACATTAAGATAAAAAATTTATTTCTATCCTGTTAAAAAGCATTGATATAAATCAATGCTCTAAAAAATTAACAGGACTTTTTCAGATCAAACAAAAATGGATTAAAATAACTCTTTCTCATTTACAACCAGACTTTAAAAAAACTTTAAAAAAAACTTATTTCTCCCACATAAAAGTAACTCTTCCAATTCAAGAAGCAATAAGTATCAACTCAATTTTGGCATATCAAGAAACATCCGGTTTCATCATGCTTCAAATTTAAAAGAGGAAAAATTTCCAGCTACAAAAATACATGTCGAAACATTCAAACATTTTTATAAAAAAATCATATATAAAAATCTTTTTATTCAGACATATCTTATTTTAGTATATGAAATTTTAATCATCAGTGTCATATCCAGAACACTTACTGGGCGGGGTGGGGGCCTTACCCCTCTGCAGAGGTGCTGTCGGTGTATGCTACAGCCCCAACCGACTGGGCAAGTACAATGGTTGATATGCCATAAAACCCAACCAAGCCAATCAGAGTACGTCGAAAACTTAATCACGAGAACTCTTAAAAACTAGAAATTCGTACTGGCAGAAAATGGACAAACCCAAGCAGATCTGTTAGAACGCTCGGCCCGCGACTTATAACTGAAATCTTTCAGCATAATGAGAAATCGACCATTTACGATTATGAAAAAAAAAAAAATTATAAATACGACAAACAACATTTTTATTTAAAAGAATTTTTTTTTTGTAGAAAAAAGTATATTTTACTTTTTTTGTTCTCGAAAAACCTGACAGTTTATGTCGAACAGACAAACAATTATACCGGCAGAAAATGGAACACAGAGAAAGGCTTTTTGGGGCAAAAAAAAATGGATGCCAATATTAATGATGAAAGCGAGAAAGTTGCACAGAGCGGGAAAATTATCAAGAACAAGAATCAGCTAACGGGAGTATTTAAACTGATGTTGTTATAAGGGAATGGTGATAGATTAAGTTTTAAAGCATCCCCTCATCCCCACCTACACCAGACCAGTTCAACATTTGTGTCCTAAAAGGAAATTCTATTAACCACCCCTCACTTCTCCCTAACATGCCGCACATCGCACGCACTGCGCGTGTTATGCCACCACCCCGGGTTATAAACAGAAGGTGAAAAGTACATTGGTGTGTTGTGTTTGGTGTGTAATATTTGTATCTATGCTTGTAGTAGAATGAAAGCTGACAAAATCCTCTCACAGGTGCAATGAGTGCGATCCTCACCGGGTGGCCAATTATGAACTTACCCTAAAATATTCTGGCCACGCGTTGCTAGGAACAATGTTCGAACCTACAAAAAAAAGGGTTCAAATCCTGATTTTCTTGGCAACGAATTCGCGAAACACTTTTTTCTTTGGACCATCTTATTTCATACGAAGTTGAATATATATATATATATATATATATACATATATATAATGTAGTTTGCCATATTTATAAATAAAGACAGCCCAATGAGTGTCCTGTATATGAAACTCAACTATCAGATGGTAAGGCCCCAAGCCTGAAGCTTTGGAGAATGAGGCGTAGCCCATTACTAACATTACTCCCAGATCCACTCTAACTCGGAGTGGTAGTACTTGTTAAAGCTCCATCTATGCATCAAATAGAAATATCTAATCATTTTCTAGACTTGAAACCATTTAACTATGAACAAACATATGATTATTGAATTGAATTATTAGTGTGTGCTTTAATCAAACTGGCGACATTTCCACACTAGAGGGAACCTCTCTGAAACTGGTTGACAATTTCACCTACCTAGGAAGCAGTGTCTCATCAACCGAAAAAGACATCGACACATGGCTAACGAAGGCATGGACGGCTATCGATAAGCTATCGAGCATATGGAAATCAAACCTGACCGATAAAATGAAACGCAGTTTCTTCCAGGCAGCGGTCGTGTCATTACTACTGTATGGATGCACCACTTGGACGCTAACAAAACGGCTAGAGAAGCTAGACGGCAATTACACAAGAATGATGCGAGCAATATTGAATAAGTCCTGGCGGCAGCATCCCACAAAGCACCAACTATACGGCCACCTGCCTCCTATCACGAAAACTATCCAAGTTAGACGAAGCAAACATGCCAGACACTGCTGGAGAAGCAGAGACAAGCTCATAAGTGATGTACTCCTATGCCAAATCCTATTTATACATATATATTAAATATATAGGATTTGGTTGGGTTGGGTTTTATGGCATATCAACCACAGTAGGTTATTTAATGCCAAATCCTATTTATACATATATATTAAATATATAGGATTTGGTTGGGTTGGGTTTTATGGCATATCAACCATTGTAGGTTATTTAATGCTAAATTCTCTTTATACACATACATTAAATATATATGACTTGTAAACACATTTTGTTGATGACATTTTAAATGAGTCTGAGCTCATTTTTTACACACAATTAAATGGTTTCAAGTATGGCTATATAACAGTAACAATTTAACATCAGTTATTTGTTTGCACATAGTTTGTTCTATTTGACCCATAGATAGGACCCTATAAGGTGCTACCACTCCGGATCAGAGTGGACCTGGGAACGATGGCAATAAAGGGGTAAACCAGAAAAATAGGACAGACAGAATTTTTTTTTTCTTTTCCTTATCTCTCTCTCTCTCCTTCTTTCCTCTTTAGCCTACCCTTATGTAATTGCCAACATTCCGATGAAGTCTTCCGCTAAATAAAGACAAAATATCAAGTGAATCTGTTGTCTGTGTCCGGTTTTATCCATTCTTCTACTTATATTTTTTGACATTTTGTCGGATTTTTCCAATCAAATATTTCTTCATATATCATCATCATGTCGTGCTGCGAACATAAATTTCCCTGACTCTCTCTCTCTCCCCCCCTCTCTCTCTCTCCGTTCGTCTCTATCTTTCATCCCTTCCGGCAGGTCTTCTAGACTACATCCTGCATCCGCACAGAGCTGTTGTAGATAAATTCTTGTTGGTCGTTCAACACTTGCACGTCCGTGTGAAGAGGACCATAGAAGAACGTCGCTTATGAGTTCCTATTTACTTCTACCGCATGTTTTGTCCGTCTTATTTGGATGGTTTTAAAGATGGGAGGTTAGTGACCGTACAGTTGCTGTTTTGTGGGATGATGCTTCCAGGATTTGTTTAATATAGTTCGTAGCATTCTTGTGCAGTTCCATCTCGCTTTTTCTCTATACACTTAAGTCAGCGTCCATGTGGTGCATCCATATGGTAGAACTGACATGACCGCTGTTTGGAAAAAATTACATTTTAAATGGTGTCTCCCTGAAACTAGTAGACAAGTTCATCTACCTGGGAAGCAGTTTATATACTGAAAATGGCAGCAATAAGCGACTCGCGATGGCATGGACTGCTATCGATAGGTTATCGATCATATGAAAGTCAAACTTATCCGTTAAAGTTGTTGTTGTTGGCGACTGTAGTCGAGGGCGACCAGAAGGCTCCCTTTTCAATAGGTACTACACCAAGGTGTAGAAGAGGGCGCTACTCCTTTCCCTGGATTGCTCCACTTTACCGTTAATACGTACCTTATATTGCTGAGTGTTAAGCAAGGAGGTATCAAGTACCATTTTTATAGTCTTTTATATGACGCGACCTGGAATTGAACCCAGGTCTCCCGGACCATTGAGGAACACTCTACCAACTAGTCACAATTCTTCATATATATATATATATATATATATATATATAAGACGAACCAGACATGCGGGACACTGCTGGAGAAGTAGGGACGAGCTCATAAGTAATGGACTCCTGTGGACCCCTTCACATGGACGAGCAAAGGCAGGATGTCCAGTTCGAACCTACATACAGCAGCTTTGTTCCGATACGGGATGTAGCCCTGATGATCTGCCGAAAGCAATGGACGATTGGGAGGTGTGACTAGAGACGGTCAGGAATATCCGTGCTGATAGCGCGACGTGATGATGATATATATATATATATATATATATATATGTATCATCATGTCGCACTATATATATATATATATATATATAACTTTTCCATGATTCTTAAGTAATTTCGAGGTGATCGTCAAGAGAATGCAATAATTTCCAAACGTTTTTGTTAGTGTTGTTGTAAGCAAACAAATCGTGGCGGGAAAATCGAAGTTTGAAAAAAGTGTTGGATATCAAAGCGATGCAATTATTTATATAAGGTAAATTATAAAAATTGCGACTCACGGCAAAGATCGTGAAACTGAGTAGCAATTTTAAGTTTGTATATATATATATATTAATACAAACTTTTAAAATTTTAGAAGTTTATATATATATATATATATATCCAAATTTTAGAATTGCTACTTGCAGTTTCACGCTCTTATATACATATATATACATATATATATATTGAATACACCAAGTACGCTGCTTGTTTTAATGGTTCTGCGTTTGCTGACTCGACGTTGTGTATCACCTCCGATAATTGCACCTCCCGACCTTCACCCTTTTTGCCTGAACCACTCCCACCTCGCCACACCCCCATGTGTCATCGTGTGTCATTGTCTATTCTTTATATTGGCCCGGAAATTAAAATCTTGATTATAGTTTGAGTCAGCAAAACTCTACAACAATAACAACAGCAACAAAGAAAGACACGAAAACGAGGCTAAAAAAATAGTTGCATCCTTATTTCCCGCCCTTTTTTTTCTTTTCTTTTTTTTTTTGTGTCATCGTTTACTTGCTTCTTAGGTGCACTCTTTCATCGAAGCATTGCCCAGTTGGCTGGGGCTGTAGAATACACCGACTGCGCCTCTGCAGAGGGGAAGACACCCCCAACGAGTGTCTTGGTAAATGACACTAAACAATCTGATGGTGAGGTTACAGTGACGCTGGAGCTTTGGGGAATGCGGGGTACCGCTTCATAACCATCACTCCCGGATCCACTCTGGCCCGAAAAGGTAGCACTTGATATGGCCCTCTCAATGGGTTAAATAGAACTAACTGCATACTTATGCTAAACTGAATTGTTTCAATTAGAACTGTTTGACTAAACAGAATAGCTTGAAAAAGAAATGTTTTTGACAATTAAACCGTACTAACATTTAAACTGCGTGCTTATGCTAAACTGAATTGTTTGAAATGGAACTGTTTTCGACAGTGAAAATGTACTTACACTAAACTGATTTGTTTATATTAGAACTGTTTTGACATTTAACTGTGTGAAAACAAAACTTGTACTTATACTAAACTGAATAATCTGAATTAGAACTGTTTGACAAAAAATAAACTATGTACTTACATTTAAACTGCGTGCTTAGGCTAAACTGAATTATTTGAAGTGGAACTATTTTCTGACATTGAAACTGGACTTACACTAAACTTACACTAAACTGAATTGTTTGATACAGAACTGTTTTGACATTTAACTGGATGTAAATAAAATCTGCACTTATACTTAGCTGAATTAGAACTGTTTGAATAAACTGAATAGCTTTAAACATATATGTTTTTGAAAATTAAACTGTGTACTCATTGAAATAGAACTGATTATTTGTATAAAAAAGGATCTGGCGTTAAATAACCTACAAAGGTCGATATGCTATTAAACCCAACCAACCAACCTAGGAAGCAGTGTCTCATCAACGGAGACACACATAGAACGTGACTAGCAAAGGCATGGACAGCTATCGATAGCTATTGGTCATATGGAAGTCAGACCTGACCGATAAAATAAAACGCAGTTTTTTTCCAAGCAGCGGTCGTGTCGATACTGCGATATGGATGCACTACATGAACGCTAACTAAACAGACGGAGAAAAAGCTTGACAGCAATTACACAAGAATGCTACGAGCAATATTGAACAAGTCCTGGAGGCAGCAACCCACAAAGCTGCAGCAGTACGTATGGAGAAAAAGCTTGATATATATATATATATATATATATATATATATATTATATATATATATATATATATATATATATATATACGTCGCTTGCGCTGGTTTCCTCGTGGCTGAGTGGTAGAATCTTGAATTGGTGTTTCAGTCAGCCAGCTTCGGGAATCTAGCCTGTCTAGCTACACTGAAGAGTTCTGATTGAATGAAACAGGTCTGTCTGTGGATAACATTATATATGTATATGTGTGTGTTTTTTGGCATTAGGTAACCAAAAATGGTTGATATGCCATAAAATTAATAATAAAAAAATAAATATGAAGGAACAGAAATGAAGAAAAAAAAATGAAGATTCTAAGAACGAAGAATTCGTTTCAAGTTCCTTTTTTTTCAAGTTGATCTTTTTATAGGATTATTTTATACAGTGTACGACAGAAATACCTCCCACCTTTTAAACTCTCCCCCGTGGAATACAAGTGAACTTAGGCAAGTGGCAATGGTAGCTACATCTAGCTAATGTTTTACCGTTTTTATTTTTTTAACTGATGAATCTGTAACTGCTACACAGAGACTTCCGGCAAATGTTCAACTTAAAAGAGATTAAGCGTATTTTCATCTCTCTGGCTGCGTTAATAAGCAAAATTTTCTATCCAGAACAGCATCACACACACACACATGTATGTGTGAGTGTGTGTGACTCGGAAAAAACGGTACATAATAGCGAGACTTTTGTTAAAGCAATACCCTTAAAATATTCGAACTCAGAGGCGAAAACCATTTTCCGTTAACTTTGCAGATGAGTGATAATTGTGTGGGTAAGCGTTCGCGCTGAAAGCAATTTCTCTTAATCATTCAGATTCTCGATATAACTCGAATAACTATAAAATGCTAATTAGAATCGTTTCCGTATTCCTAAATAGAAGTGTCAATATCATCATGGACCGAAGTTAGCAGGTGATCCCCATGGGTTCACGGATCGTCTAGATCTTTTTAAATTCATTGTCAATAAGAAAACCATTATCATTGTTCAGTTCAAGTATTTCCTTCTTCTCCCCAACATTTCCCACATTGCCGGCGCTCATCTCCTCCCGTTTTTAATCTACATATCCATCATTCATCTGTAAATAATAGATAATTATTTGTTCCTTCTTTCCGTTCTTCCACGCCGCTGGACAAGTTCACAGAAGAATTGACGGTTCACTGTACGGTCATTGTCAACACGCATGCGTTAACGGAAGTGCTATCCCCGAGGGGGAAAATTGATAAAAGTTGGTACTGGTTTTCTTGTGTTTCAGTCATAAGAGTTTTATAATTATTCATTTCTTTTTGTGCTTGAAAGTCTATAAAATCGTTTTCGCGTGACTGTCTATTTGTTTCAATAAAAAAAAACAAAAAACAAACTGTGATATCCAACAAATGCAAATAATTATTTGAACAAGAAAATCTGTTTGTCTCTTTTTGTCCTTTATAAATTTTGAAATTTAAATTCTGTACGATTAATTACGTCTTGCAGCAGGATGGTTTCCTGCTCATTATCTATTGCCACTGTTCTCCACCTTGAGATCCACTTTTCCCGGATGGGATAATTTTTTACATAAGGTATTATGTATTCACCCAAACCTTCTACTACAAGCAGGTTGTGACACAAGGTCAATTTTTAAGGGGAGTAGGTGTTTACTCAACCCATTCACCATGTACAGGAGGCGACTCAAAGTCAATTTCTGAGCGGAGGCCAAATTGTTTCTCGTAGACCGTATTGCGAAATCTCACAATAAAACTTTGAACTGAGTTTAGTCGAGGCTAACCAACGACAGACTGTAAAATTGTAGTGGCTGGTTCCGACAAAATTTTGAAATCTCGGCTTGTCGCCGAGTAACCCCGGGAACCGAATTTCAGCACAAAATACTGGCTCGTACAAGAGACGAACAAAAAATATACGAGGATCATTAAATAAGTTTCCAGATTTTTTTTCGTATGGGCACTTTTATTGATAGTACACACATGAAACTCTAGTCCCCTTCAAAGTAATCTCCTCCGGCTGCCATGCACTTGTTGTACCGTTCCAACTACTTCTGCAAGGTCCCTTGAAAGCCCTCTTGTGTGAGCGTGTCAATGACCTTCGTCACAGCCTCTTTCATCGCCTCAATTGTCTCATAACGACAGCATCTGAGGATAGGGAATAACCAAAAGTCACAGGGAGCAAGGTCTGGACTATAGGGAGGGTAAGGAACTGTCTTGATGCCCATCTTGCTCAAATAGACTGTGACAAGGACGGAGTTGTAGACTGGTGCATTGTCCTGGTGGAAATGCCACTGACTCGATTTGAAGAGTGCTGGCTTCTTCCCAAGGAATCTCTTCCTGAACTCCCTTAAAACCTCAACATAGTAACCCTAACCTTTTGGCCAATCAACTGTGGTGTATTGACTTCCTTACTCCCCCCACACCTCTCATCATCCCTCACAGACTCCCTACCTTCCTTTCATATCTTATGCCACTCAAAAACTGATGCTCGATTCATGCAAGACGGTCGAAAAGCAGTCTGAAGCATTCCATATGTTTCTGTGGAATTTTTTTCCAAGTTTAAAACAGAATTTTATTGCATATCGTTCTTCTAAAGTGTCTTCACGTCCAGATTGCATTTTTGAAATTCATCAGCTGAGACAATCAGGATTTAGTAGGGTGTATTCCAATTCCTTTTGTAGCTGTTCATTTGAACCATGAAATTTGGTCAGTCATCTTATAAGATGTATAGCAATAACATACTGAAGGTTTAAGAGTCTACAACAATTTTAAATGCCTGTACAAAAAAAGTCTGGAAACTTATTGAAGGCATCACGTATTCTACTTGGCTATGCAGTAGACCAACAAGTTATAAACTCTTCACGAAATAGCAAACACTGCTATCAAAACTGAATCTGTCCCGCAAAAACATGTTTTAAAATTTTCTGAAGAAGACGGTACTAAGATGAGCGAGTCCATTACAGGCACGCTCTCCCCGTCACTCAACAAATGTCGTCATCGGTTGGCCACCAGGAATATCACACATTGATTATAACAACTAGTCACTATACTAAGGTTAAAGAGCCCAGTCTGTCCTACAATTCACCCTTAGCCAGCGAGTAATGGATAGATTCATATCTTTCCCCAAGGGCAGTAGCATCAAGTGAAAAACGATCTACTTTATCTAGGATTTGAACTTAGAACTCCGACTCCATTTCCCGTGACGACAAACGCTACACTAAGAGACAATGAATGTATTTACCCAGCTCCTCCTCCACGAGCAGGATATGACATATTTCTAAGTCTAAAACTGGTTCGAATTCAAAATATTCCTTCTCCTAGACTGGTTGCCATACCAAGGTAGGCAAGTAGGTCAGAACATTCTGACCTACTGGGTGTGGGTGTGGGTGTTGTTTTATGATTCACTATTCTATTAATAACCTTTCTATATTTCGTAAAAAAAAATCTTGAAATATTTAAAAGATCAATCCCTCACATGATGGTATACAGTGAAACTAAGAAAAAAATGTTGGTGATATTCAATTAATTTATTTGGGGGTGGATAGAAATTAGATTTGCTGATAAGGGGTGCTTCAAGTAAAAATGTTTTAAAAGCCCCGATCTAAAGTAAACTCAGGAGAAAATGTCTATATTTATTATAAACATCAAATTGGATATTATTAGAGGGACCAAAAAATGTTGAAATCTTTAAAAGATTAAACTCTCACGTGATAGTATCTTGTGAGACTAAGAAAAAATGTTGGTGATATTCAATTAATTTATTTCGGGGTGGATAAAAATTAGATTTCAGGATAAAGGATGGGTCAAATAAAAATGTTTAAGAAGCCCTGATCTAAACTAAACTTAGAAGAAGATAATGTCTACATCTATTATAAACATCAAATTGGATATTAATAGATGGACAACAAAAAAAAAAAAAACAGTAGCAAAATATCTCACACGTTATGTAACTGTTGAGCCTATTTTACGAACTTTTTCAAGTTTGTATTTTGTGGAAATTGGGTTTAGCTAAGTGCATTATTGGCAAATTTGTCTTCTATAAGAAATCAGAAGAAAGAGTTTTGGATAACGACTTGTTTATCTAAATAAACCACATTAAGAATTGATTGTTGTGGGTTGGTTGGTTGGTTGGATTTATATGGCATATCAACATTTGTTGGTTATTTAACGCCAAATCCATTTTTATGTAAATAAAAAGTAAAGTTGGCGACCCTAGTGGAGGGCAACCAGAAGGCTCCCTTTTCAATTGCTACAACACGGAGGTGTAGGGGATGCCGCTACTCCTTTCCTTGGATTGCTCCACTTTACCCTTGATATGTACCTTATATTGCTGGGTGTTAAGCAAGGGAGTATCAAGTACCATTTTTAAAGTCTTTGGTATGACGCGACCTGGGATTGAACCCAGGTCTCTCAGACCATTGGCGAACACTCTATCCACTAGGCCAATGAGCCGGTTAATAGTCAGCTCTATTTCGAACAATTCATTTTAGTATGGGTACAGTTCTAATTCAGCTAATTCAGTTGAGTATAAGTACAGATTTTATTTACACACAGTTAAATGTCAAAACAGTTCTATATCAAACAATTCAGTTTAGTCTATGTACATTTTTAATGTTGAAAACAGTTCCATTTCAAACAATTCAGTTTAGCATAAGCACATTAAAAATTGACCAGAAGACTTTAAAAGTCAATACAAAGATCTTTTGAATGTAAAAATTTTTCTTCTACAGAGCAACCTGAAGGAAGTGTATTGGATAACGACTTATTTATCCATCCATAAAGAATCGGCAAGAAGATTTTAAAGCACAATAGAAGGATCTCCTAAACATGAAAATTCCTCAATGGTTTATCTGTCCATTTGATGTTGAAGTAGAAAGTGTAAATTTAGACACCTTTCTAAAAAGAAGAATTTACTGAAATGATTTTCCATTCTAAAGTGAAGTCAACGTACACATTTAAAGGAATTGTATTATTACTGCATAAAAAAAAAAGAGAAAAAAAAAACTAGCAAAATATCCCAAACTTTGTGTAAACCCATTTTACGATCTTTTCCAAGTTCACGTCTCGTGAAATCTGGATTTGGCAATGTCTATTATTTTCAAGTTTTTGTCTTCTATAGAGCAATCAGAAGAAAATGGTTCGGATAATGACTTGTTTATATATATAAACCCCATCAAGAATTGACAAGAAGACTTTAAAATTCAATTCAAAGATCTTCAAAACATGCAAATTTCTCAATGGATTATTTCTCCATGGATGTCGAAATGGAAAGTGCAAATTTAGACACCTTTCAAAAAGAAGAATTTACTGAAATGATTTTCGATTCTAAAGTGAAGTCTACGTACACATTTAAAGGAAGTGAATATTACTGAATAAAGAAAATTTGCAAAATATCTCAAATTTTGTGTAACTGTTGAGCCCATTTTTTGATCTTTTCCAAGTTTGTATCTGGTGGAAATTGGGTTTAGCTAAGTGCATTATTTGCAGATTTGTCTTCGATAAGCTATCAGAAGAAAATGTTTTGGATAACGACTCGTTTTTCTCTATAAACCGCATTAAGAATTCCTAATAAGATTTTTTAAGCTCGATTCAATGATTTTTTAAATGTAAAAATTCCTGAAGGGATTATTTCTCCATTTGATGTTAAAGTGGAAAGTGTAAATTTAAAGACCTTTCTTAAAGAAGAATTTATGGAAATGACTTTCGCTCATGAAGAGAAGTCTACGTAAACATTTACAAGGATTGGATATTATTGAATGAAGGAAAAAATATTCCAAGCTTTGTATAACTGTTTATTTAATTTTACAAGCTTTTCTAAATTCGTATTTGGTGGAATCTTGGTTTAGCCATCTGCATTATCTATTAAACACACAAAGAAGTACTTTGAACATATATCGAGGTAATTTGTGGCTTAAACCCACAAACCTACAATGTAATAACCGTGATCTCCTCGGTGCCCACCAAATTCATCCTTCTTATTAAAAAATAATTGAAGAATCAAATATGCATTTTCATTTATAGTTTACAGATTCTTTTCTCCTGCAAATAGTATTAAATACAAGTTAATTAGTTGTGTTTTGTAATTTGATATTCAATTAATATGTTCATGGGTGAATGAAAATTCAGTTTGGTTACAAGGAGTTCATTAAGTAAAAAGTTTGAGAAACCCTGGTCTAACCCACCATTTGTTATAACTATTAGATCTTTTGCATACGATGGATATTACCACCCACGGGCAAATCCTAGCCCCTACAAACTTAACCCTTTAGCCCGATTAATCGATACTACCCCATCTGTATAGAGAATACATTGTTTCCTCCATGAACGCCTGTCCCCTTGTTTCACGCTTATATTTGAAAGACGTTAACAAAAGCCGTTACGGTCTTTTGACTGGAGACGGAAGTAGATATCAACGAGTAAGGCAAACGAATCTGAATGGTCCATAAGTGGGTCATGTGATTCCAGGTGCCCGTGTCGATATCGCCGGCATCGGTGGGGGGGGACAAACAATATGGCCATTTTTAAAGCATCTCGTTTGCCACGGATAAATTAAGATAAAAAAAATGGAAGTTGAAGCCCCTACACTAACAAAAAAAAAGTTCCCGCCTTTGATTAAGGACTGATTTTTATGAAGCGTGTCCTTTGTCAGTTTTGAAGTTGTCCTCAGTCAAGCATAACTACTGGCTAAACAAGACTGTCTTTTTATTAATTGACTATGGGACCGAGTTTGAAATCTGTATCTGTTCGTAATTGATCATTTATTTCCATTTCATTCTGACGACCTAAATTTTCTTGATTAAATTTCTTTGACTATTCTCTCGCCTCGTTAGCAGGGTTTGGAATCTACTGATTGTATCCACTGCTGAGAAGTAACCCCTCCACCACCAAACACAAAAAAGTGAGTGTCCTGGGTATGACACTAAACTGCTTCTGATGGTCAAGCTCCAGTTCTGCAGATCTAATATTCTTTCATTCCTTTTGCTCACAGATCCTCTCAGACCCAGAATGGTTGTAACTTCAAGAATCTCTTCTATCCGTTAAAAAACATTCGATTTTGATGTTAAATAACTGTAAATTATTTGTATTAGATAGGAATACTTAATACCATATTACTGGATGCAAATTATTTGTATCAAAAATAGTTACTAGAAATTATAATTCTTTTCTAAGAATCATTATTATTATTATAAATTACTTGAAAGCATATAAGTGTGTGCAAACAAATAAATGTTAAAAAGAAATAATTACTTAAAACCATATATTTTTTATATTAGGATGGTATACACTTTAAACAATGCAACTGTGAGCAAATTATTTGTTTGAGATAGGAATATATTACATAATATGTAAATTATTTGTATTAAGGATAGTTACTTGAAGCTCTAATTGTTTACTAAGGATTATTATTATTATTAGTTACTTGAAACCATTTAACTGTGTGCAAATTATTTGTATTAAGAATAGTTACTTGAAGCTCTAATTGTTTACTAAGGATTATTATTATTGTTAGTTACTTGAAACCATTTAACTGTGTGCAAATTATTTGTACTAAGAATAGTTACTTGAAGCTCTAATTGTTTACTAAGGATTATTATTATTATTAGTTACTTGAAACCATTTAACTGTGTGCAAATTATTTGTATTAAGAATAGTTACTTGAAGCTCAAATTGTTTACTAAGGATTATTATTATTATTAGTTACTTGAAACCATTTAACTGTGTGCAAATTATTTGTATTAAGAATAGTTACTTGAAGCTCAAATTGTTTACTAAGGATTATTATTATTATTAGTTACTTGAAACCATTTAACTGTGTGCAAATTATTTGTATTAAGAATAGTTACTTGAAGCTCAAATTGTTTACTAAGGATTATTATTATTATTAGTTACTTGAAACTATTTAACTGTGTGCCGACAAATGACTAATATTAGATATGAATAGCTTTTATACTTATACTCTTTTATACTATGTATATTTACCAACCTCTTAGCACCCGCAAGATGCGACACATTGTCAATCAGAATTGGAGCTTAACAGGTTTAAATTCTAAATCTTTTTCTCCTAGACCAGCTGCCATACAAAAGGGCAAAGAGCCAGTTTGCCCAACTGGAGAAAGGATAATTGGATTCATTCGAGTACCTTTCCCAAGGTTATTAGCGCAATGTTAAATACAAACATCTTTGTCCAGTTTTTGAACTCTAGTCACTGTGTCCATTTCCTGCAATGGTAACCATTACGCAACGAACGCGCTTCCCTCCCGTGTCTATTCTGAATAATTTTATCCATAAGATCTGAAGAATCCTGTTAATTTTTTTCGCGTTTCTGATTTATATCAAAAACACATAACAGGATGGAAATAAATTTATAATCCTTATGTGACTGGTTTGGGGTTGTTTTTTTTAAAGAAATATTGCTCTGTAATGTCAGTTACGTTGATCTCTTTACCAGGAAAATTTAAATGTTCACTGTTGAATGGTTTTCTTGTCCTGATGGAATTACTCCCAACTCAGGTTTAAGTGGGCCGAATAATACTTATATATATATATATATTCATGGAATTTAGACTGCGACCCTTGGGTTTCATGGAGTTTTTTGCAAAACAACAATCATTAGGCAGTTAAGAAAATGAAATGAATCGAAAATCGAAAAAATACAGTAAAAAAATACCGTTGGGATTTTGTAGGAATCTTTGCGTGTGATTGTAAGTGTGTGAGTGTGTGTGGGTGTGGGCGTATGCTTGTGTGGGTTATACTTGCATATTATTGTGTGTATATGTAGGTGTAAGTGAAAGTAAAAACGCAACGCGTTGTTTTAACCGGATATAAATTCGTCACCCTTCATATTATATTGCACTTGGTTCGACACCAGCCCACAAAGCGATTTAGTGACAACCAACATAATATAATACAATATATATATATATATATATATATATATATATGTGTGTGTGTGTGTGTGTGTGTGTGTGTGTAATTTAAAGCTCGAGCATTCTTGAAACCGTATAAAAAGCTTAAGTAACCGTGATACAACATGCGAAAAAAGATTAACGGTGTGGAAAAATTAGCGGGTTCTGAAATCCCTATTGATATGATCTTGTGTCAGACTAGGGTAAGCTTAGTGTGTACTGAACTCGCTAACTGTACTTAGGCGTCCAGTAAATTAATAGAAGTAAAATTCATCGTCGGGAAATTCATCGTGTGGTAATTTATCATATGTTAAATTTATCGCAGATAAATTGCGACGAAATTTACAATCTAATCATTGCTTTTAGAAAGTTAGTCAAAAGAACAAAAGATTAAAGGGAAACCATTTATAATAAGAGCAATTACTATGATAGGTCGAATTTTCTGGTGATGAAGTTACCGCGACGAGTTTAACTAGATTCTTTAGCTTACCTAAGTCTTACAATCAGCCATACTTATGGAGTACGTTGTAAAAGCCTACTACAGGGTATAAGTCATTTATTTTTATCATCCATCTTCTATTTCGTATCGAAACCTTTAATCTGGCCAAAAATACGTACAAATTTTCTATCTTGATGAGATCTCCCAAACCGACACAGTCCCACCACTCACCGATTAATAATGTCGACACTTTTCGTGAAGATCATGTAGATAAAACATTGATAAAAAGATTCCCTTCGACTAGTTTATCGGAAAAGAATTCGTCTCACCGCTTGACGGGAAAAGCGCAAAAAAAAAAAAAATCAACGGTTTAAGTTAACGGCCATTGGTAGGGAATACAATTCTCACTGAGTACGCCATACTCACAGCATTGGGTCTTGTAAAGGACTACTTTGGTAAGGAATCAAATCAAATAAACTGCCATATATAGCAGCAGTAGCTACTAATACCAGGGCAGACTAAAAGGTGAAGAGCAGCTTCTTATAGGAGTAGCTTTTTGCTGATTCACTTGTCGGGTCTCACTTCGGCCGGCCGTGCTGGCTGCGGCGCGGATCTGGCCGGGTGTGTCTCGATAGCTGGATTTTTCTGACGGCCTCAGGGGGCCTTCCCCCAGGCTATTACCCCCTTCGGGGGGTGATCGCCCGGCACCTGAGGCGTCCCTAATAAGGGGAATGCCGACGAGGCCGTAGGCATTTTTGGGAAATGCCGGGTGCGTGTGGGCTACAGCCCTGCGCCCGGACACACCAAAAAAAGGCCTTGTACTACACTTTCACGTTCGGTGGGGCGTGGAACAAATACCGCAGCTTCTTATAGGAATAGTATTAGAGCGTTGGAGACTGGAAATCGCACTAGATCACCTTACTTGCTACCGTAATAACGGAAGCCAATACTATCGTTGGACTATATCTTTATTCTGTATTCACTAATCCTATGTTCTTGTCTACTAATAGTCTCTCTATTGTATATACTGTTTCCTGAGAATATATCTCTGTTTCCTCACATATCGTGGTTTGTCATTTATTTAATATTTCAAGCGTTCACTAGCCAGAACGCCACAATTATCTACACAATTCTCTGTATTACATATTGTTTAGAATAATATACTGCCTTGTATTACATAATATATTATGTTACCTACATAACGCAGAGCAGAATATAAGGATCCATATTATATAATGTTTTGTATTAGATATTGCTTTATTTATATAGTATGTTATTTGCATAATGAACGTTACATAATCGTGTATATTACGTAATACCCAACATAGCATACTGTTTGTATTATGTAATGTTCTATATTTCATAATGGTTTGTATGATATAACGGTATGTATCAAGGAATGCTTGGTATTACAGTATTTCTCAGTTATACAAGACACACGGTTTACAAAGGTAGTTGGGGGACTATTGCTCACTGCGCACCCTTCCAAGTTCCACAGTTGTCAATGTGAAGAAAAATTGATAACAAGGTAATCCAAGTAGAAGGAAAGATTTATTGAGAAGCAAAGTCGACACTCTAGCGTTTCGGTTCTAATGAACCATCATCAGGGCTATGTGGGACGATATTAGTGATGTTAAATCAATGTTGGATGTTTAAAAATGCAAAATACAAAAAATTAGGGGAAAATTTTGTATAACAAGAAAAAGTTGGCCGTTTAATTAGTAAATCAGCGTTCGTTGTTTTAAATTACGTCATTTGACTCATTAAGAATATTGTATAGAATCTGTTCCGTTTGTTTATCGAGAAAGATTTCTAATCAAAAGGAAGAAAAAGAAAGACAAAAAAGAAAAAGAGAAAGATAAAATTATGATATATGTGGAATATATTAACGAGCTTAATTATTCGTATCATTTTTATTTTAAAGTGGTCAGTTGGAACGTTTTCAGCGTTTTGTTTTAAAAAACGTTCAGTTGGAAAGATTTTAATAAATATACATTCTGCTGGATGAGTTATTCAATAGGGTTGGTGATATCAGTCTTTAAAAATGTTCAATGTGTTGGTATCTGAGTTAAATGGTATTTTATTTGTTTTTTTATACATATTGCTCCTTGGATTTGTAATCGTTTTTATTACTTCTATATAAAATTATTGTATTGTCTGTAAGAATATTCCTTACATCGGAAAATGTAAGTTGGTCAAGGCTACTGTTGTGTTCCATTGTCCTTAATAAAACTTAGCTTAATAATAACCTGCTGCCTAAATATACAGTCTTCAATATATATATATATAGGTATATATATACAGACTCTTCAAAATATATATATACACACACACACACACACACACACATATATATATATATATAAACAACACACCTTACACAAGCTAGCAACCACTGATGATGGCCTATGAAGGGTCCGAAAGTGCTCGGGACAATTTCGGAAAATTCATCTACCGATTCCAACCTGAAACTAAGACACTTATCAGTAAACTTGAAAGAATCTTAAATAAATTATACAGACAAAATTTGTCTTTATAATTTAATCAAACATACTTAAATGACTGACTACCACCTAGCCACACACACACACACACACACAAACACACACACAAATATACATATATATATATATATATATACGAGGATCATTAAATAAGTTTCCAGACTTTTTTCGTATGGGCACTTTAATTGATAGTACACACTTGAAATACTAGTCCCCTTCGTAGTAATTTCCTCCGGCTACAATGCACTTGTTCTACCGTTCCAACAGCTTCTGCAAGGCCCCATGGAAACCCTCTTGTGTGAGCGTATCAATGACCTTTGTCACAGCCTCTCTCATCTCCTCAATTTATCATATCGACAGCCTCTGAGCTTAGGGAATAACCAAAAGTCACAGGGAGCAAGGTCTGGACTACAGGGACGGTGACGAACTGTCTTGATGCCCATCTGTGACAAGGATGGAGTTTTTGACTGGTGCATTGTCCTGCTGGAAATGCCACCTAGCCAATATGAAGAGTGCTGGCCTCTTCCGGCCGAATCTCTTCCTAAACTCCCTTAAAACCTCAATATAGTAACCCTAACCCTAACCCTTTGGCCAATCAACTCTGGTTTATTGACTTCATTACTCCTCTCACACCTCTCATCATCCCACACAGACACCCTGCCTTCCTTGAATCTTTTATGCCACTCAAAAACTGATGCTCGATTCATGCAAGATGGTCGAAGAGCAGTCTGAAGCATTCCATACGTTTCTGTGGCATTTTTTCCAAGTTTAAAAGAAAATTTTATTGCATATCATTCTTCTTCACGTCCAGATTGCATTTTTGCAATTCACCAGCTGTGACAATCAGGCTTTAGTAAGGTGTTTTCCAATTGCTTCTGTAGCTGTTCCTTTGAACCTGAAATCATAAAAATTGGTCAGTCATAAGATGTATAGCAATAAGATACTGAATTTTCAAGAGTCTACGACAATTTTAAATGCCTGTAAAAGAAAGCCTGGAAACTTATTGAATGCACCACGTATATATATATATATAGAGAGAGAGAGAAATTAGAAATAATTCCTCTCTCGATTGGAGTTTTGCAAAAAACAACGTTATATATCAATTTAAATGACCTTTAGGAGATTGTATCACTGATGATAATAATAGTATATATGTTGGTTTAACCTCAACTACCCTGTCGAGGAGACTTACAACGCACCTTTCTGATACAAGTTCAATAGCTCAGAATTAAAAAAACATTCATGCCCAACAACAGAATGACGGAAAATGCTCCCCGACAACACAACAATATTAGAACATCAAAATAATTTTTTAAAAGACTACAGATTCTCGAAGCACTACATATTAGAAACATGCAACCGACACTTTATAGAATTAATTTTCAAACCAGTGCTAATGTACTTAAATGTCTTTAGCTACTGACACTATTTATAGAAACCCATTTAAAAACAAACGCTATACTCTTCAACGGTAAAGACGCTCTTACATAGTAGTAATATACAAAACCAAAATTTCATCACTTTTGCAATAGATCCTCCCCTGATGATGGCCCAAAGTCGGGCAGAAAGTACTAGGGATACATACAACTATGGACAATACATAAATGAATTCCCGCCGAATACGATAAAAGCAATACGGCAATACGAACGGATCCAGAAGAAAATATGTAGACAGAAAATGTCTATTATGTTTTATGAAATTTGTGTGAGTATATATATATATATATAGGTTAGGTGCTTGCGCTGTAATGGTTGCAGAGATGTTGTAATTTTCTTTTTGGCATAAGATTTGTTGCAATTTTTTCTGGTTGCAGAGGTTTTGCAATTTTATTTTGCTTTACAGCAGTGTTTCAATATTATTTTGGTTAGAACAGCAGCGTTGTTTATTTTGTTTACACCTCACAAAATCCGTTTTGATTGTATAATATTACGTTAGAAATAATAAATCCTGGTGTCTTTGTTTGAGAAGAAACCCTTTTTTATACAAAGGAATTGTTTGGGCTTTACTTGGTTGTACCCAAAGGCAAAAAATATGTCACCTCTGCTAACAGATGCTCAATAACAAAACCGTTTCACAGTCAGATTAATTGTGCGAATGCTAATAATAAAAAAAAACTTCTAAAAATAAAAATATGATAACAGGTGATGAAACCTGAGTGTACAACTTTGATACTGAAGCTAAAAACGCCCTGGTAGGGAACATAATCATCATTATAAATAAAATAAAAAAAGATACACGTTGACTCCTTCAAATGTAAAGGTTACACTGATCGGGTTCTTTAATTAAAAGGGTATCCTTATGAGTATATATATATATATAATCGTAATGTAATGGCTACCGTCTTTGGAAATGGACGGGGCGAACCGAAGTCAAAACCTGCTCGAGGCCGTTTGCATTTCACATTGCGCTAAAACCCTTAGGTATTATTCTTCTTCCAGTTACGGGTGAATAGTAGGACAGACTGTGCTTTTTAACCTTGGTATTACAACCCGTATAGGAGAAGGAAAATCCTGAATTCAAACCTGTAAGCTCCACTCAGAATTCACCTTGTGCCGCATATATATATATATATATATATATATATATATATATATATACTATTTTTCAATGATAAAATAAGATATTGTTTAACCAGGATAAAAGCTAACAGCTCAGTTTCACATCGTCGATCTTCTGGTCAGCTGACTATATTTTAATCATAGATAGATAGATAGATATGAATTATATGAAATAATTGAATAAAATAATATATATATATATATATATATAATCATAATATGAAAATCAAAAATAACAATAAAAGTACTATCTCTCTATCTATCTATATATATATATACATATTTACCCAACCTCTCCGCTCGAGCAGGATATGACACAAGGCCAATTTTTAAGCGGAGTTTAGCAGGTTTGAATTCAGAGTTTTCCTTCTCCTAGACTATTTGCCTCACCAAGGCTGAAGAACCCAGTCTGCCCTACTATTTACCCATTGCCGGAGGGAGAATAATTGGATTCATACCTTTCCCAAGAGTATTAGTGCTATGTGAAATGCAATTAGCCTGGTCCAGGATATGAACTCGTGTCGCTGTGTCCATTTCATACCTTTCCCAACCGAGTTTGAGTCTCCATTTAATTGTACTATATATATATATATATATATATATAAAATGAATAGGTCTACGAAGAGATTTGCGTTTTTTTAATTATTTATTTCTTTCGTTCTTATATATGTATGCTTTCAGCTTGTTGTTTTTGTCAGAGAACATATGTGGTACAAGGCTATGGGAATTGGGCACTGAATGAGACTCAAACCAACGCGTGTTTATATATATATATATATATATATATATACATATTGCCTGACGAGTTGTATACAAAATCTCCTGTTGATCGGTAACGTGAAACTTGAGATCGTGCGTTTGTTCCATGTGATCAGACTGACAAAAAAGAATTTTACTTGGACTGGAGTCGTTTGAATAAAATCTAGATGCTGTACTACAGAAGGCCACCTGTTTCCACATCGCTCATTTTTGTTGACCCTGAGGACAAATCGTGTCTATCAAATGCTCAATTCTCCAGACTTAGACCTTGCACATTATTTTCTTCCCGACACTTAAACACACACACTCTCTCTCTCTCTCTCTTTCTCTTTCTCTCTCTCTCTCTCTTTCTCTCTCTCTCTCTCAATATATGTATATATATATATATATACGTAAAGACGAAAGAATGGACCGAATTAAATGCACGATAACACCTGAATACTATCCTGTTTAAAGATTTTCAAGATCAAAGGTCTTGAAAGAAAACAGCGGGAAACACAAGAAGAGATGAATTATTATCGAGGTGATAAGTTTCGTTAAACTGTAGATAAAGCAATATATATATATATATATATATATTTCTTTTTTGTTAGGGATCACATTTTTTTTTCATTTATCTTTTTTTAGACACTCGTTGTATACATAAGTTGTGCATATCATGTAAGAAGAACGATATTCGTGTAAGATTTTCAAAGATAAGATATTGTTGTTTTGATAGTCAAGTTGTTAAGATAATACTGTATGAAACACAAGGGTCATTTAGGAACTGGTTATATATGAGTTCCCTTTTCTATTTATCTCTTACACCAGAAAAGGAGAGAGAGGGGGGAGTGAGGGAGAAAGAGAGAGGGGGGAGGTGGAGAGAATAGATAGGAAAGAAATACACTGAATTTAAAATAGGAGGAAAGTTATTTGGGAGAACCTCTGGTGCATTGGTACCCCATACCATCTCTAATCAGTTCATCTAAAAACTGAGGGGATGGTTCTACACAAGCACCTTCACCACTATAAACAAATCACCTGTGTAGATAGTCTAACGGTTTACGTCTTTAACTGAACTGTTTGGCCCACAAATGACGCGATCGACGTGACATTAATAATAATAATAATAATAATAATGTATATATATATATATATATATATATATATCCAGTCAGCGTCCGAAGATAGTGGGTGTGGATTATTCGCGTATAGAATATATGAGGAATTTCATATAAATCTATGGGAGTGCTCGATGTATGGCTATTGTTATATATTTTTTTCTATCCAGGTTTATATACATGTACAGTCATCTGATGAGGCGGGGAGTATAATGATATTCTCCGTCGAAATAAATCTATTATCAGACAGGCGACATCACCACACTAGACGGAACCCCTCTGAAACTAGTAGACAAATTCACCTACCTAGGAAGCAGCGTCTCATCAACCGAAAAGGACATTGACACGCGGCTAACGAAGGCATGGACAGCTATCGATAGGCTATCGATCATATGGAGATCAGTTATGTGAGGATACAGGATGTAGCCCTGAAAACCTGCCAGAGGCGATGAACGATAGGGAGAATGACGAGAGAGAGTCAGGCATATCCGTGCTAGCGGAACGGCATGATAATGATATATATATATATATATATATAAGAAGAGAAAAAGTGATAAGAGAAAAATATGAATATATAACAACTCCATATAATAATAAATTCATATAATAATTCCACAGTCATTGTTCCTAGGCATTTATTTTTATTTCAAGACGTTGGATAATATATATATATATATATATATATATATATATATATATATATATATATATATATATACTGTATTTGACGGCATATAAGGCGCACTTTTTTTTTAGGTAAAACTATCTTTTAAAATTCCTCGCCGACTTATATGACGTATGTACGAGGTTTAAAATTTGCGATAGTCGGCCGAAATTACCTACCTGACAACTCCTATAAGCTTAGACTTTAGAGTGACTTTTATATACCAATTGTCATTATTTAAAAGGTTGTTATGCAGATTAAGGGTTATCATTGATAATATTCATTTTATTAATTCTATCATATTTAATATTAGTACTTTGTTTTTTCTTGATTTGCCCTGCTGAAATTGGGGTGCGTCTTATACACCCATGCATCTTATGTGCCGTCAAATACGATATATGGGGGTTGAGCACTCTGGCGAAGGAATTGTCGGCCGCCCCTAGCGTAATGCAAAGCTCTTCGTAAGAATTGAGCACTCTGGTAGCCGATAGGGTATTAAAAAATGTAAACAAAGGCTGCTGCTGCTGTTGCTAAAAATAAAATACCTTAAAATTCCCTTAGCCAACGTAGTCCGCTTGTAGCCATGTGGTCTGAAGCCTTAGTCTATCGTAAAGTTGGACAGGTTTCGATCCTGGCTTCGAGCGTCCTGCGGGTCTAGCCACACTGAAGAGTTCTGATAGAACGAAACAGTCTGTCTGTGGATGACAATATATATATATATATATATATAATAAATGTCCAGAGACGATGAGTTTGGAATTCTTAATATTGAGAATATATGAAGTAAAAAAAAAATTATAACATAATTACAGTCCGTTGCGTTTTCTTTCCAATTCTTATATATATATACATATATATATGATAAAATGAGTATCTATTTTTCCTCTACACGTGTTTCTGACGTTTAAAGTCGACTTCAGGACGGTAAGGATTAATATCACCCTCAGGATTAACTTCCTGAAGAAGACTTTAAACGCCAGAAACACGTGTACAAGAAAAAATGAATAACCTAAAAGCAAACTCACTTGCGGACCTATTCGTTTTAATGAATTTACAGCTTTTTTCTCTCATTGGACCAACAAACGAGAATTTATATATATATATATTTATATATAGAGAGAGAGCGGGTGAGTGAGAGAGAGAGAGGGAGAAGGAGAGAGAGAAATAAAGAGAGAAAGAGGAGTCAGAAAGAGACAGGGACAAAGATAGAGAGAGAAAGATAGATTGATAGATAACAAACACATACATACACACACACAGATATATATATATATATATATATATATATATATATATTTGGAAGAAAATAATGGATAGTAATCCGACAATTTGTGAAGAAAAATTAACAACAAGTAATCCAAATAGAAAGTAGGGATTTATAGAGAAACAAAGTCAGTCGACACGATAGGGTTTCGGTTCTGCTGAACCATCATCAGGGCAGTGAGGGGTTTTATTAGTGATGTTAAGTGTAGATGGATGTATTTTATATATTTTTACACTTTTTATACATCCATCTACACTTAACATCACTAATAAAACCCCTCATAGCCTTGATGATGGTTCAGCAGAACCGAAACGCTATAGTGTCGACTGACTTTGTTTCTCTATAAATCCCTACTTTCTATTTGGATTACTTATTGTCAATTTTTCTTCATATATATATATATATATATATCGAGAGAGAAAGAGAGAGTGAGACATACTAGCTTCCCGTAGCTGGAATCGAAACCTGGTTGACTCAAACGCCAATCCAAGCCCCTACCCCTCAGCCACGAGGAAACAGTGAGAGAGAGGGTGTAGAGAGAGAAAAGAAATGGGATGAAAAAATGTATGCATATAATTTCTCTCATATACAAATATAATATCTCTCTCTCTCTCTCTCTCTCTCGCTCTCTGTCTGTCTCTCTCTCTCTCTCTGTCAGTCTTTCTCTTTCCCTCTCACTCTGTCTCTCTCTCTCTTTCTGTCTGTCTCTCTCTCTCACTCTGTCTGTCTCTCTGTCTCTTTCTCTCTCACTCTGTCTCTCTGTCTGTCTCTCTGTCTCTCTCTCACTCTGTCTGTCTGTCTGTCTCTCTCTCTCTCACTCTGTCTGTCTGTCTCTCTCTCACTCTGTCTGTCTCTCTCTCTCTCTGTCAATCTTTCTGTCTCTCTCTCTCTTTCTCTTTCTGTCTGTCTCTCTATCTCTCTGTCAGTCTTTCTCTTTCCCTCTCACTCTGTCTCTCTCTCTTTCTTTCTGTCTGTCTGTCTCTCTCTCACTCTGTCTGTCTGTCTGTCTCTCTCTGTCTCTTTCTCTCTCACTCTCTCTCTCTCTCTTTCTGTCTCTCTCTCTTTCTCTGTCTGTCTGTCTGTCTCTCTCTCTCTGTCAATCTTTCTCTTTCCTTCTCACTCTGTCTCTGTCTCTCTCTCTTTCTGTCTGTCTCTCTCTCTGTCTCTCTGTCTCTCTCTCTGTGTCTGTATGTGTATGTGCGTGTACCTGTGTACTGACGTTGATACTGATACAAGCAATAATTCAGTGGATTGCAGTAATCAGTGATTTCATTTCAGATTTGAGCACACGTTTTTTGGGGTTTTTTTTTATCTACATTTACATATCAGAATTCGTATCTTCATCATTAGCCCTCAAGTCGGCCCGCTAGTTGGCTATAGTAAATGAGGGCGGCGGTGGCTGTGACGGTGGTGATGTTGTTGATGGTGGTGGTGGCTAGGATGGCGGTTGAGGGCTGTCGAGTGAGCTCAACCTAAATATATATCAACTCAACAAAATAAATAATCTCTTTTGCGTGTTTGTGTGTCTGTAGATGCTTGTGAATGTGTGCGTGTGTCTGTGTGTCGCTGCGTGTGTGTGTGTCTGTGTGTCTCTGTATGTGTTTGTTGGTGCATGTGCGTACATGTGTGCTCGAGTTATCCAGATGGAATCGACAGATAACCGCTTATATCAAAGCACGGAAAACAATGTATGCGTCTGAATCTGAAAATATCAGAATCCCTCACAGTTTTGAAACATAGTGTAGCTCCTTCCTTCACTTGAATAACAGCGTCTGTAAAAAACGATATCAACTACTAAAGGCGTTGTGTGTATATATCTACGCAGACATCTTTCAGTTGTGTCTGTTGCGTGGTCTGCAACAAGTGCAATAAGCAAGTGGCAAAGACGAGTGAGTTGATGAACTAAAAGAATCAGCAACCGAAGGAAAGACAAGTTCACAGAGTTCAACATCTCTTCTAATGGGATAGTTGTAACTTGATGCGCCTGATCTAGCATTCTGTGACCGGTCTTGCAGAACTCACCACCTCAAGTATCACAAACTTAATGCAGAAATGGGGTAGGGTGTCCTTTGAACACACACACACACACACACACACACACACACACATATATATATATATATATATATATATATATATCACGGATTTCGAGATTCCGTCTCTTTTTCTCTTTTGGTGGCTGGGGTGCGAGGAGACAAATGTTTGCTGTGAATGGAGAATGAAGAACAAAAATATGAGAAAAATCCTATTCCAAGAAAAGTCAAGGAAATAAATACGTGCTGTCCGTTCTCCTTTTCTGCCGGCTTCTACGGCTTTAGAGACTGAATGCATATATGTATATGTATATATATAAGAACAAAAACAAAAGTGAAAAATATGAATATGTAACAATCCCAAAATACGTATAATCCATTTCTGGTGTTTAATACGTCAGTTGGTTGGTTGGTTGGTTGGTTGGTTGGTTTTTACTCCCTATTTTAAAGGTCTTATAATTTATTTCTTAACTGATTTTGATAAGAAATGATAATGCGAAAAAAAACAACAACATATAACATGGGGTTCAATTTAAAATGTAATGTGGACACCTGCTTCTCCACCTGCCTGGGAATTGCATCAACTCTGGTGGAATAGAAGACATAGCTTCTTGTATTGGCCCTTCGATTTTTTCCCAAGTTTTTGTTTTTGTAGAGTATACTTGATCTTTTAACCAATCCCTAAGTAAAAAGTCTCTGGGTGTTATGTCAGACCTTTTGGCTGGCTACTCATGCGGGTCATGACGACCTATCCATCTCCAAAGGAAATGAGCAGGTATTTGATGCGTGCCTCACAAAACGGGCGAGTGTGACACAAGACATATTTAAGGTGGTTCCAAGCGCAGGACCGAAGCCCAGACACGCCCGGTATTCCCAAAAATGCCTCGGGCCCCGTCAGCATTCCCCTAAAAAGAGTACTTTAAGCACTAGGTGATAAACCGAGGAGGGTGAGAGTCAGGAGGGGAGACGGCCTCCTGAGGCTCGTGAAGCGCCGGTCTTAGCGCGCGTGACATGAATACGTGCTTCCTGGAATCCATGTCAGACAGCCTTGACCGACTGTCTCTCAAACCAAGACACACCCGACCTGATCTGTGTACTTGTAAAGACAGCCGGCCGGCCGAAGTGTGTCCCATTTCAGCGACCAGGAGTATGTTGGCCAAAAACCATACCCAAGAAAATGAGCAATGTGACTAATACTTACAATGTATATACACTTATTTCTGTTTAATCCTGGTCAAACCTTGTGTTAATTAACGAAAAGAAAAGAACTTGCTATCTATTAGATTTTGTCGTTCCAACAGACCAAAGTGAATTTTTTTTTAAAATACTAAAGGATAGATAAATAGTCTTTATTAGGAATCTTTTTTTGAGATGCAACTTCTTAATCTGAGTATTAATTTTATTGCGGACTTTTGTCCTCATCTTGGTAGTTTTTGTTATTTTTCTCACTACGTTTCGGCCAAATTTCACTTCAGGCCGTCTTCAAGTGATTAACCGCGATCTCGGATAGGAATGTCGAGTCTTATAACCGTATCCCTAGTAATTACTGCCTTCCATTGTTGTTGTCTATCGCACCACGTTTTTGATCAAGTAACCCTCTGGCCGGCTTGGGTAGGAATTGAAATCGCTATCTTCTGACAATGCCTGTGGCGCAGTGGGTAGAGGCGTTGAGTCTCTACGGTTCCTGGTGAACATTATAAATACTTGGCGGAGGTGCCCGTGGTGTAATGGTTATCGTCGCAGGAATTGGACACGGCGACACGAGTTCAAATCCTGGACGAGACCGATTGCATTTCACATAGCACTAATACCCTTGGGAAAGGTATGAATCCAATTATTCTCCACCCCCAGCTATGGGTAAATAGTAGGGCAGACTAGGTTCTTCATCCTTGGCGAGGCAACTAGTCTAGGAGAAGGAAAACTCTGAATTCAAACCTGTTAAACTCCGCTTAAAAAACTGACCTTGTGTCATATCCTGCCCGAGCGGAGGGGTTGGGTAAATATGATAAATACTTGGCTGAAAGCTGATAAAGGTGGGGAACATGAAGGTGATGTGGATACCAGTTGTAGACAAGGCCCTTGGAAAATTAAACTGAAATAACTAGAGATCTGAAGAAGAATTGAGATCATTCAGACCACAGCACTGTTAAAAATCAGTTTAAATACTCTGAATAATTCTGAAGATCTGAGGAGACTTCCTGTCTCGCAGATTTTAGTAAAAAACATCTGTTCTTGGTTTCAGAGATTTATTGGGGAATAGTTTGGCAATAAATAATGATAATCAATAACCGTTTTGAATGCATAATGTTACTCTAGAAATAAAATCCTGGTATCTTTGGTTCAGAAAAAAATATCTTGTTATAAAATGATTAAATATAGTGTACTTATTAATTGGTGAACCAACTCATTGGCCCATTGGGTAGAGTGTTCGCCAATGGTCCGGGAGACTTGGGTTCAATCTCAGGTCGCGTCATACCAAAGACTTTAAAAATGGTACTTGATACCTCTTTGCTTAACACTCAGCAGTATAAGGTACGTATCGAGGGTAAAGTGGAGCAATCCAGGGAAAGGAGTTGCGGCATCCCCTACATCTCAGTGTAGTAGCTATTGAAAAGGGAGCCTTCGGGTCGCCCTCGACTACGGTCGCTAACTTTACTTACTATTAATAGGTGATACTGTGTACGTATCTGTGTATGTGTGTTCGGACTGACGTGTACAAGCTCGTAACACACACACATGTGTATCCCTTACACATCAACCATAGAAACACGATTAAGTTCGCACACACACACACACACACACATATATATTTATATATATATAGTGTGTATATTCTTCATATTCTGAGACACACCTAAAGTGCAAACATGAATTATCAGAAACTTAAATATGTGATATTGGCTATCATTTCATCAACAAACATTTAATCTTCATCGCAATGTTTGTTCTTAAAGATATCATAAAATAAGATAAACGTATGGAAAATAGACACCCACAGCCAAACAAATTCCGTCAGAAGAGGCGTGAAGCCACTTCTCTTTGGAACCGATACCTGATTTACTGAAAAATGTTTCGTCTCATGTATTCAACCTCGGTTAATGAAAAGGGGAGTAAGTGAGAACATCCATTATCAACCTTTTCAATATATATATATATATATATATATATATAGTTAAACATTGTACGCTTTTCACTGGAGTACAGCCTTTTAAAATTCTGAGTTGTCTTTTCCTAAAAATGATGAAGTGAAAAACGGAACAGCGTCAAAATGAAAGAGGGACAGGACAATGACATCTGGATGAAGTGAAAAACGGAACAACGTCAAAATGAAAGATGGAGACAGGACATTGACAAGTTGATGAAAAGAGAAATGAAATAACGTCTAGATGAAGGGGAGACAAAACAATGACTTCAACGTGAAAAAAGAAATGAAACAACGTCAAGATGAAAGGGAGACAGGACAATGACATTTCGTTAAAAAAGAAATGAAACAACGTCAAGATGAAAGAGGAATAGGACAATGACATTTCGTTAAAAAAGAAGTGAAACAACGTCAAGATGAAAGAGGAATAGGACAATGACATTTCGTTAAAAAAGAAGTGAAACAACGTCAAGATGAAAGAGGAATAGGACAATAAAACCTTGATGAAAGAGAACTGAAACAATATCAAGATAAAGTGAGACAAGACAATGGCATCTAGATGAATAGAGAAACGAAATAACGTCAAGATGACGGAAGACAGGACAATGACATGTAGGTGAAAAGAGAAACGGGACAACGTCAAGATGAAGAGGGACAGGACATTGACATATGGATGAAAGAGAAATAAAACAACGTCAAGATGACGGGGGACAGGACAATGAGATGTATGTGAAAATAGAAATAAAACAACGTCAAGATGAATGAGGGACAGGACAGTGATATCTTGATGAAAAAAGAAACGAACAACGTCAAGATGAAAGAGGAACAGGACTATGACATCCAGATGAAAGAGAAATGAAACAACGTCAAAATAAAGGCAAAACAGGACAATGACATCTAGGTGACAAGAGAAATGAAATAACGTCAAGATGAAGAGGGACTGGACAATGACATCTAGGTGACAAGAGAAATGAAACATCAAGATGAAAGAGAGACAGGACTATGACATCCAGATGAAAGAGAAATAAAACAACGTCAAGATGAAAGGGAGACAGGACAATGACCTAGGTGAAAAAAGAAATGAAACAACACCAAGATGAAAGGGAAATAGGACTATGTCATCCAGATGAAAGGGAAATGAAACAACGTCAAGATGAAAGAAGGGACAGGACAATGACATCTAGGTGACAAGAGAAATGAAACAACATCTAGATGAAAGGGAGACAGGATAATGTTATCTAGATGAAAGGAGAAACGGTAGAAACGTCAAGATGAAAAAATGACAGGACAATGACATCTACATGAAAGGAGAATCGAGACAGCATCAAGATGAAAAGTAGACAAGTGGTGACATCTAGTTAAATAAAGAATCAGAGCAGCAATATGAATAATAACCTCAAGATGAAAGCTAACCCGTGTGACGTCTTCAACATGAGAGGGAGACAGAAAGATGGTTACAAGATCAAAGCGAATCGTTCGAACGACGTTAAAATGAAATACAGTCATATACGAAATAAATGCAGGAAATGACGGAAACGAGGCTGGATGATCGTGTCCATATGAAGACGATATTGAAATAATGAGCCAATGAAAACATTCGGCAAGCGACGACGACCCAGGGTGATAAAGAAAGTGACAATGACATACTCGTGAAACTAAAAGCCTCGGTAGTATTTTAAAGTATGGTGGATAGGGGATATCTAGGAGGGTGACGGTGTCGGGATGAAGATTTTACTGAAGATGACTAAAACAACAAAGGCTAGGAAGTAGCGTCGGCACGTAATATATATTAAGAGAGAAATATGGCTTATAGAGGAAGAATGGAGTCTGTCACATGATCACCCAACAGCCGGTCACATGATCCAACTACCGGCGAGATGAGACTGAGATTTTTCCTCGCTTCTCTTTGGAGAAGGGAGTCGTACCGATAGAATCTAATTCCTATTTTTTCCATTATATTTCGGGGTTTTTTTTTTTTGTTTTTTGTTTTTTTTGCTTGATTTATTGTTTTTGTTTTTTTAAATCCAATGGATGGACGGGGAGGATAGAGTACTAGACGGAAATCTTTTATTTCGGAGGAAAAAATAATCATTTGATGAAGAAGCTTTATGTTACATTTATCAATCTATGCCACCATCTTTGTTCTTGATATTTTTTATTCGTTAATTTGGCTTTTTTCAGAAAATCTCCTTTCTTTCTTTCTTTCTTTCTTTCTTTCTTTCTTTGTTGTTGGCTTATTTTCTTTCTTTTTTCTTTCTTTCTGAGTTGTTTTCTTTCTTTCTTTCTTTCTTTCTTTCTGTATTGTTTGCTTATTTTCTTTCTTTTTTTCTTTCTTTCTGCGTTGTTATCTTTCTTTCTGTGTTGTTTACTTATTTTCTTTCTTTCTTTCTTTCTTTCTTGTTTGCTTATCTTCTTTCTTTTTTCTTTCTTTCTTTCTGCGTTGTTTTTTCTTTCTTTCTTTCTTTCTTTTTTGCCTATCTTCTTTCTTTTTTCTTTCTTTCTGCGTTGTTTTCTTTCTTTCTTTCTTTCTTTCTTGTTTGCTTATCTTCTTTCTTTTTTCTTTCTTTCTGCGTTGTTTTCTTTCTTTCTTGTTTCTTTCTTTCTTTTTTCTTTCTTGTTTGCTTATCTTCTTTCTTTTTTCTTTCTTTCTGCGTTGTTTTCTTTCTTTCTTTCTTTCTTTCTTTCTTTCTTTCTTTCTTTCTTTGAACATTCTCCTTTCCTTCTTCGTTTCTTTTTTTTCTTTCTCCTTTTATTTTTCTTCTTCGTTAACTTTTCTTTGCATCTTTACTTCTTGCCTTACAATTGATTTTAATGGCATGTCAAGTCATATAGGATTATTTTATCCCTAGAGGTTAGTGAATCGCATTCATTATATTTATAGTTTTTGTGTCATTGTTTCTTAAAATTTTTATTTTTATTTTATCGAATACTAATAATTTTAAAAATAGTTCTATTTGACCCTTAAAGGTAACCAGGACAGGTACTATCACTTTAAGTCATAGTGGACCTGGGAGTCATAGAAATGAAAGGAGACTTCACACTCCAAAACTGGGACTAGATGCAATTTCGTGTCATAACTAGGACGTCAATTTGTTTTTCTTTTTGTTTTTTGGTGAGGGGTGGTCTTACCTCCCTGCAGGGGGTACAGCCCACATATTATAAGCCTCACCGACTGTGCATATTGTTTTGAGAGATGACATAAATGGGAATTACTCTGTTTGACACGACAGAACCATCAGAAAAGGCTTGTAGAAGTGGACACCAAAGGAAAACCTAACCACGTGTGATATTAACTTAATCAATCATTGGCAAGGTAAAAATAAAATTCCTCCCATATATATATATATATATATATATATATATATATATATTGTACCGGACATGGTTAAAGTGTTCGCCAATGGTCCGGGAGACCTGTGTTCAATCCCAGCTCGAGTCATACCAAAGACTCAAAAAATGGTACTTGATACCTCTTTGCTTAACACTCAGCATTACAAAGTAGGGATCAAGGGCAAAGTGGGTCAATCCAGGGAAAGGAGTGGAGCCCTCCCCGACACCTTGGTGTAGTAGCTATCGAAAAGGGAGCCTTCGGATCACCCTCGACTACGGTCGCCAACTTTACTTATATATATATATATATATATATATATCATTGCTCGAAAAGTTCCCTCTGACTGATGGGTAGCACCTTGATAAGATCCTATCATTGGGTGAAATAAAACTATTTGACATTTAAACTGTGTACTTATGCTGAATTGAATTGTTTGAAATAGAACTGTTTGATTGTGGCTTGACAAATGACTGTTTAATTGAGGGGGTGTCCTTGTGGTGTAATGGCTAAAGCGCTGGACTGCAGAATCGTAGTAAGAGGGTTCGAACTCCAGTCGCGCTATTGCATTCATTTTTGGACTAATGCCCCTTTGGGAAGGCTATGAAACTCCTTATTCACCTAGTTATAAGTTAAATAGTACCACTGCTGTTCTTCTGGAAGGATGAATTTGGCATTAAATAACCCATAAAGCTTGATATGCCATTAAACAACAAACCAAACAAAATCTGTTTAATTGAATTATTTGTGATACATAGCAATACTTGGAACAATTAAACTGAATGAGTAATGTTGAATAGAATTATTAGTGTTGATTAGGAATACTTGAATTGATAGTGTTTCATAGAAATGCTTGAAGCCATTTTAACTGTGTGCAAATGAAGCTATTTATGTTAGATAGCAATATTTGGAACCATTTAACTGTGTGCAAACAATAATAATATTTGTGTGCAAAAAAATTAGCTTTGACCATTTTAAGAATATTCGCCAATGGTCCGGGAGACCTGTGTTCAATCCCAGGTCGCGTCATACCAAAGACTTTAACACTCAAACGTTTGTTAATTATTATTATTATCATCATTATTATTATTTACTTCTTTTAAAGTTTTTCCCATCAGCGTAAATTGATAGTTTCTCACTGGAGAATGAGTGACATCAAGTCTCCTCAAGTCTCCAGGACTCTTCTCAGTATTCTAGCCGATCCTAATAATGATGTTGTCTGGATGGTCTCCACTTGTCCTCTTATTTTCAAATCCTTCAATCTCTGTATCAATTCTTTGGTGACTGTACCAGGCACATCAATTACAATTAGTATCACTTTCACTTTCATGCTTCATAGTTTTTTCAGTTCTCTAGCAAAGTCTAGGTACTTATCTCTCTTTTCTTTTACCTTCAGGTTTGTCCTGTGATCAGCCGGAACAGCAGGGTCCAATATTCGGCAGGTTTTCTTTTTTTATATATTTTCTTATTTTTATTTTATTTTGTCATTTTTTGTTGACTATCACTTGGTATGGTCGTCTGGCTGTGATTAGGTGAACCGCTTGTATCTCAAAATCCCAGAGAATTTTGTGAGTCTCATTTTCCAGGACGGAAATACATATATATATATATATATATATAAGTAAATAAAGTTGGCGACCGTAGTCGAGGGCGACTAGAAGGCTCCCTTTTCAATATCTACTACACCGAGGTGTAGGGGAGGGCGCTACTCCTTTCCCAGGATTGATCCCCTTTATCCTTGATACGCACCTTATAATGCTGAGTGTTAAGTAAGGAGGTATCAAGTACCATTTTTAAAGTCTTTGGTATGACTTGATCTGGGATTGAACCTAGGTCTCCCGGACCATTGGCGAACACTCTACCTACTAGGCCAATGATATATATACCAGTTGGTATTTAATCTTAAATAATTCAACACTATCAACGTTTTTGATCTTATTAGGTTGGTTGGTTGGTTGGTTGGTTAGATTTTATGGCATATCAACCTTTAATGCCAAATTCTGTTTAATTCTTATTATGTTATTTGTTCCAAAATTATGTCCCCAGCTGGAGGTTAAACTATTGTCCTTCTACAAGGATTACATAACCCACGAAGGTTGATTTGGCATTAAATACAGAAACCCAGACCAAAAATATATTGTTTCCATAAGTTGCGAGGTTCCTTCAATAGGTTTACAGGCATTTAAAATTGTCGTAGACTCTTGAAAATTCAGTATGTTATTGCTATACATCTTATGAGATGACAGACCAATTTTTATGATTTCAGGTTCAAATGAACAGCTACAGCAGGAATTGGAATACAGCACTGGCATGATCTACATGCACTGGGTTCCCACTGGACAGACAGTCAACAAGGAATACTATGTTGAGGTTTTAAGGGAGTTCAGGAAGAGATTCTGTCTGAAGAGACCGACATTCTTCAAATCGGGTCAGTGGCATTTCCAGCAGTACAATGCACCACTCCTCAACTCCATCCTTGTCACAGACTATTTGAGCAAGATGGGTATCAAGACAGTTCCTCACCCTCCCTATAGTCCATAACTTGCTCCCTGTGACTTTTGGTTATTCCCTAAGCTCAATGAAAAACTTAGAGGCTGTTGTTATGAGACAATTGAGGGGATGAAAGAGGCTGTGACGAAGGTCATTGACACGCTGACACAAGAGGACTTCCATGGGTCCTGCCAGAAGTTGTTGGAACGGTATCACAAGTGCATTCCAGCCGGAGGAGACTACTTCGAAGGGGACTAGGGTTCTATGTGTGTACTATCAATAAAAAGTCTGGAAACTTATTAAAGGCACCTCGTAGTTATTGAAATCTGTCATGACTGGAAATGTTTAGTTCGAGCAGATATTTAAAGATATATATCATAATTTGAAAGTCTATCAATTTTATAGAAAGTTTAAGTTAATCACTTCTCTTTCTTCTCTAATCTCTCTATGTAACTGTAATTTTTTTACTCTTTTTTTTATTTTTGTCACTCTACTTTATATGCCCTTTGATTTCAATATTGCACTCCAATTTCCGTGTCTAGACACTTGATCTCAAGCATGAGTACAATAATCTGCATGATATGGAAATAAGTTTTCATATATTTTTAAAACAACATTTGATACTACTAACTGTCATCCCTTGCACATATTTAAACGGTTTCAAGTATTGCTGTTAAATATTAGTAATTCTACTTAGCAAGTAATTTTTATCTAATCTTTTATAGCTCAGTCGGCTAGAGTTTTAGAATACACCGACTACATCTCTACATTGGAGTAAGACCCATCCCCACCAAAGAGTGTTCTGCTTGAATTTTATGGCATATCAACTTTTGTAGGTTATTTAATGCCAAATCCATCTTTATACAAATAAACAGTTCTATTTACAACAATCCAGTTTAGCATAAGTACGCAGCTTAATTGTTAAAAACATTTCTATTTCAGGCTATTCAGTTTAGTCAAACAGTTCTAATTCAAACAATTCAGTTTAGTATAAGTATAGTTTTTTTGTTTACACACAGTTAAATGTCAAAACTGTTCTATTTCCAACAATTCAGTTTAACATAAGTCCAATTTCAATTTCAAAAACAGTTCTATTTTAAACAATTAAGTTTTGCATACAAAAACAGTTCCATTTGAAACAACCCGGTTTAGCATAAGTAAGTAGTTCAAATAAAATTGCGCAGCCTAAATGTTAAAACAGTTTTATTTCAAACAATTCAGTTAAGCAGAAGTATACAGTTTAGTTCTATTTGAACCATAGATAAGACCCTATCTGGTACTACCACTCCGGCCAGAGTGAACCTAGGAGCGATGGCAATGAAAGGGTACTCTGTATTCCCCAAAGCCTCAGAACTGGAGCCTGACCATCAGATGAAGTTTTGTGTCAAACCAAGACATTCATTATGGGGTGGGTTAGGACCCTCCTGCAGAGGAGCGACCGGCATATTCTGCTGCCTCTGCCGACACGATGGAATAGCCGTAGGAGTTTATGACAGCCATGCATATATCGGACATTCAAAACAACAGGGTTTCTTAGATTAAAACATTTTAGCTATGACACACGGATTACTTTGTGTCCGCTTCAAAAAGGAGACTTGATCTATTTAGAACTTTTGATTTTTTTGTCCCTGGGGCGCTGCATAATAGCCCCAATCCTCAGTCTCCCCCCGGTCAGTATTTATATTTATATTTTCAGGCCTTAGTTTACGCTGTCATTAAAAGAAATTAGGGAAAATTTGAAAAGGAAGACTGTATTTCGCCAGACTTCCTTTGTAGAGGTCACTGCATGATATCATAATTCCTATTAAATAAGTTCTGGTTTAATCTAAGAATTCGTCAGTGCTGTGGTCGTATTTTGTTTCTTTTCATTGATCGTCGTTGTCATCACAGGCAATAACAGAAAAAAATTACAAAAACTTTGTCTTTTTTTTTGTTTGTTTTATTTTATTTTATTTTTATTGCTTATTTCAGAAAAGTTGTCGTTAGGTGAAATTGAACCAGAAGCGAAAACGCAACTTTATCCACTCAAATCATTCTTTCTTGATTTCTCTCTCTCTTTCTCTAATTCACTCTCTCTCTCTTTTTCTCTCCTCTATTCTTTCTTTCTCTCCTTCACTCTCCTTCACTCTCTCTTTCTCTCCTCCATTCTTTCTTTCTCTCCTCCATTCTTTCTTTCTCTGCTTCACTCTCCTTCACTCTCTCTTTCTCTCCTCTATTCTTTCTTTCTCTCCTTCACTCTCTCTTTCTCTCCTCTAATCTTTCTTTCTCTCCTCCATTCTTTCTTTCCCTCCTTCACTCTCCTTCACTCTCTCTTTCTCTCCTCTATTCTTTCTTTCTCTCCTTCACTTTCTCTTTCTCTCCTTCACTTTCTCTTTCTCTCCTTCACTTTCTCTTTCTCTCCTCTAATCTTTCTTTCTCTCCTTCACTCTCTCTTTCTCTCCTCCATTCTTTCTCTACTTTACTCTCTTTTTCAATTCTTTCTTTCTTTCTTTCTTTCTTTCTTTCTTTCTTTCTTTCTTCTATTCTTTCTATTCTTCTTTTTCTCTTTCTCGTCTTTAATCTTTCTTTGGGGTGTGAGTTCGAAATTACTTGGGCAAGATTACAGATAATACCAAGTAATATATATATATATATATATATAGTGAGGCAGCAGTCGTTCATTTAAGCATGTTTCATTAAATAATAAAGACAAATTTTGTCTGTATAATTTATTTAAGATCCTTTCAAGTTTTCTTATAAGTGTCTTAGTTTTTAGTGGAATTGGTTGATGAATTTCCTAAAATTGTCCTGAGCGCTTTTGGACCCTTCATAGGCCATCATTAGGGGTTGCTTGCTTGTATAATGTGTTTGTTTTTTTAAAAGAGATTTGAAAGTTTTTGAAAGTTTATACCAATAGTATTCTATTTCCGTTGATAGCGTTCCCTTTTTAAAATAGCGTTCCATTTTTAAAATACACCAGTTACCCTGTGTTCACATATTTTTGTTTTGGTATAAACTTTCAAAAACTTTCAAAACTCTTTTAAAAAAACAAACACACCTTACACCAGCAAGCAACCCCTGATGATGACCTATGAAGGGTCCGAAAGCGCTCGGGACAATTTGGGGAAATTCATCAACCAATTCCAAGGAGAAACTAGGACACTTATCAGGAAACTTGAAAGGATCTTAAATAAATTATGCAGATAAAATTTGTCTTTTATTATTTAATGAAACACACACATACACACACACACACACACACACACACACACACATATATATATATATATATATATATATATATATATATATATATATATATATATATATTAGTTTAAAAAACAAGAAATTTAGAAATTGTAGTCCATAATAAATTTATTTCGCTGAAAGTTTATCTGATGAGCTTAAAAAAAACGGAATAAATTTAATTTGGGATACAATTTCTAAATTTCTTGTTTTTTAAACAAGAAATACATATTTTGCTCTGCAGATATATTTTGTATAAAATAGCCGTGCATTGAGCATTGAGCACTCATTCTTTGGTTATTCACTATCCTCATTTACTTTATATATATATATATATATATATATATATATATATATATATATATATATATATTATGTTTATATGTCCTGTATATTTTACTTTCATTGTTATTTTAACAATTTTTGATCATATATTTTATATATTTTATATACTTCATTTTCTTATTTCATATATTTTATTTCTATCTATTTATTGATTGATCTCAGTTTATTTACTCTCTGTCTGTCTGTCTGTCTGTCTGTCTGATTCTTTTCCCATCTTCATTCGAACTACCTGCCCCAATTCAGCTCCCTTCGCTTTTGGTCCCTCTTGCCCACGCTTTCTTTCTCTTCGGGGCCATGATATCATATTTCCAGTCACCATGATGTATTCTGTTACGTCACATAGCACGTGTTCTGGTGACGTAACTATGGTAACAGAAGTTACTCGACGTGACGCGGTAATGAAACCCAAATCCAGGAAGACTGTATAGTAAGGTGGGTGCCGTAGATGAGGTTCGGGGGGGGACGACATCAGGGACGGGGAGTCATTATCCGAGGGGTGGGAGAAGTTTAAAGAATAAAAGACTGAATTTTGAAAATGTCGGGGGTCTACTGGGATTAGGGTCTAAGAACAAAATTTCGTGCATCTCTCTCTCTCTATATATATATATATATATATAACGCACACATTCAGAAATATACTTACATCTACAAATAATACTTATCATCATCATCATCATTATCATCACCATCAAGTCGCACTGACAGCACAGATTTCCCTGATTCTCTCTCGCCATCCATCCCTAAAATCCATCGCTCCTTGCAGGTCGTCTAGACACCATCTCTTGTTCGCACAGAATTGAACAAAGTCTTTGCTTGTCGGCTCTGTACAGGAGTCCATAAAACAACATCACTTATGAGTTAGTTTTCAACCTCTCCAGCAGTGCCCTGCAAGTTTTGTTTGTCTTTCTTGAATGGTTTGTGAGATGAGAGGTACGTGGCCATATAGCGGCTGTTTTGTTGGGTGTTACTTCAAGGATTGGTTTAAAACAGTCCGCAGCATTTTTCTAAAGGTCCCATCTTGATTTTTCTCTATGTTACCAATTTCTAGTGTTAAAGAACCTGTTCATATACCTCGGCAGTAATATCTCATCTACAGAAAGTGATGTCAGTATACACCTAGTGAAAGCGTTGAAGGTTATCGATTATATAGAAGTCTATAAAACGGGACTTCTTCCAAGTGTGTGTTAAATATTACATTAGTTGTATTTATTATTTGAGAGGTTTTGTAAATGATTTTAAAAGATTTTAATCGTTAATTTCAACTCTGCGTAATTGACAGTTTGAGTTTAGTCGAAAGCTAAGCTTTCATTGGAAGATTTAAAGTCAGGTGACCAAAATCCAAGATGTTTAGAAGTTATTTTCAAATTTTAATCGCTTTGTCAAGAATCGCTGAAGTGAATGGTTGATGATTTCCATCTCCGGTTCGACTCCCCGGTTTCACAACCCGGGGAATATATGTGAAAAAAACTTCCTAAAATGAATAAAATTATGAGCACAGTAAATAAATTTTCCGATTTATTCATCCCAACGAAATATCGAGGAAAGGGTGGGGGTTGGCTATTGAAAAAGAAGCTCGTGAAGAAAGAAGAGGTGACCGGCTTTCGACTGAAGAAGTGTCGATACAAGATTCCTCTCTCTCTCTCTCTCTCTCTCTCTCTCTCTCTCTCTCTCTCTCTTCTTCTTCTTCTTCTTCTTCTTCTTCTTCTTCTCTACGATTTTCTATGTCCAGCAAAGCTCATCAGGCCTATATTGCACTAAGTGGGCCAATGAACTGCATTGTCCAGCAGGGCTCGAGCCTCGGCTTGTGCCCAACCTTCCTCTCCTCTAAATCCCCACGATCGACGTTCAAGTCATTGACCTTATGTCAATTCCAGTCTGGTGGGAAGCAGAGACAAATAAGCCCTACAACTTTTGTTTCGGGAAGAAGTGAATCTTGGGTCCTATTCTTAGAAGTTTATCTGCTCCAAGTGCTCATCGACCGCCATTTAAAAAATATAGGAGTCTAAATTCTACAAGAATTTAAGAAATAAGAAGAAAAAAAATGGAGATGCCCTAGGACGATAAAAAAATAAATAATCATGAATAATAAAAAAGCGAAGAAATTTTTTTAAATAACATGAAAAAGAAACATTAATCTTTTTTTTTTTTTTCAATTTTCTCTTCTAAGCATTTTCTCTTTTTATGATTAATTCGATACATCTCTTTTCTCGACAAGTGAAATTGATAAGCGCCATGTGATTATTTTTTATTGACCAATAAGCGTCCGTTTTCACTTATGGTTCGTTCCCAGATGTATTCCAAATCTCTGTGTCATTCGTCCCCTTCAATAACTAATCCCACCAGGTGCCCTCACAAGCGCCAATCAGTCTTGGTGACAGTTCGCTGAGTGGGTATCCGATTGCAACATTTGATATTTAGTCCATATTCTGTTATATTTAACAACTTTTAATATTTATTTCTTTGCTAACCTCTCATTCCTTCGAATGCTTCTTTCAGTGGGGCCAACAATACACCGGCTAAATCCCCAGCCTAGAGGTAAGACAGCCTCCCTAAAATGGGGTGCAAACTAGGCATGATACTAGACTACATTTAGTGGTAAAGATCCAGCTTTGTATACCAGTAAATTATGGAGTACGGAATAGTAACACTTGTTAGGTTCAAGTTTTCAATCAATTAGTCATGCCTATATTTAGCACTAATATATATATATTAGAAATAAAATTAAACTCATACCAAAATGGCGCTGAGATCAGTCTGTCACAGGACACCGTCGGTTTTAGAGTAAAGTATTTGCTCATGTAAGATAGGTCGAAACTTATACACTAAGGGACACTAGATTCATAGGAAAAGTTCACGCTGGGAAGACCGGAAATGATCGCTGATTGGTCAAATAACATCCTGACCATATGCATTACGGACGATTCCTAAAACGACGCCTGAAGTACTGTCGAACAAAAATTTTGAATGGATGCAGGCTGCAACGTGATTAATCTCGGCCGGGTCACTTTAGCGAGGTGGGTATGATGTTGAAAAAAACCGGAACCTCCTATGATCTAAAGAATATCACAGATGATGCATCCAACCACAACTTAGAGATGTATTTTGCAATATATATATATATATATATATATAAGGGGACAATGGGTATGACACTAAATTTCAACTGCTCCACTTCTAGAGAATGAAGGGTACCTCTTCATTGCTATCAATCCCGAGTTTACTCTGACCCGGAGTGGCAATATCATTTAGGGTCCCATCTAAGGATCAAAGAGATTTCTTTAAAAAGAATTCATATTCGTTAGGAATATTTGATACCATGTAACACAGCGCAAATTATTTGTATTAAGAATAGTTACTTGAAGCTCTAATTGTTTACTAAGGATTATTATTATTAGTTACTTGAAACCATATAACTGTGTGCAAATTATTTGTATTAAGAATAGTTACTTGAAGCTCTAATTGTTTACTAAGGATTATTATTATTAGTTACTTGAAACCATTTAACTGTGCAAATTATTTGTATAAAGAATTGTTACTTGTAGCTCTGTTTATTGCCCAGTCGGCCAGGGCTGTAGAATACACTGACTGAACCTCTGCTGAGAGGTAAGACCCCCCCCCCAAACTTATGCTAAACTGAATTGTTTGACTTAACTGAATTGTTTAAAATAGAAAGTTTCTTGACAATTAAACCGTACTTACATTTAAACAGCGTGCTAATGGCAAACTGAATTGTTTGAAATAGAACTGTTTTTGACATTGAAACTCTATTTACACTAAACTGAACCGTTTAATAAAGAACTGTTTTTGACATTTAACTGTGTGTTAACAAAATCTGTACTTATACTAAACTGAACTAGCTAAATTAGAACAGTTTGAATAAACTGAATAACTTGAAATAGAAACGTTTTTGACGTATAAACTGTGTACTCATACTAAACTGAATTGTTTAAATAGAACTGCTTACATAAAATGGATTTGACGTTAAATAACCTACAAAGGTTGATATACCATAAAACCCAACCAACCATCCAACAACCAACATATAACTGTGTGCAAACAAATAATGATTACTGAATAGGAATATTTATATGAAACTATATAATTATTAGTATTAGAGAAAAATACTTGAAACCACATAACGGTGTGCAAATTGTATTTGATAGAAATATTTGATATCATATGTGTTCAAAAATTCTTAAGAAACTACACAAAAATATACATATAAAAATAGAAGGAACGCAGTTTCCTAACCTATAGACATTAAATAACACTAGACGAGTTGAGATGCCGTTAAAATCAATCAGCCACTCGATGAATCAATCTACTACTTGTGCCAACCGTTCTTGACGTCCGTTACTTGCAGTCCGTTACTTGAAGTTCTTTACTTGAAGTTCGTTACTTGAAGTCCGTTACTTGAAGTCCGTTACCTGAAGTGCTTTACTTGAAGTCCGTTACTTGCAGTCTGTTACCTGAAGTCCGTTACCAAAAGTGCTTTACTTGAAGTCCGTTACTTGAAGTCCGTTACCTGAAGTGCTTTACTTGAAGTCCGTTACTTGAAGTCCGTTACCAGAAGTGCTTTACTTGAAGTCCGTTACTTGAAGTCCGTTACTTGAAGTCCGTTACCAGAAGTGCGTTACTTGAAGTCCGTTACTTGAAGTCCGTTACCAGAAGTGCTTTACTTGAAGTCCGTTACTAAAAGTTTAATGTGATGTGCACAATCATCTCACGTAAATGCGCATGACACTCACACTTAATATATATATATATATATAATGTTTTCATTCGAAAATGATTTTCAGATGAAGCATCGCATTCCAGCATCTCCCTGAAGATGGTTTAACAAGAAACCGAAACGTTAAACATAGATTATTATTATTTATTAATGAATAAGTTGACCGACCTTTGTAGAGGGTGTCCCAAAGGATCCCCTTTTAATAGCTACAACAACGAGATGTAAGGGAAAGCGCTACTCCTTTCCCTGATTTACTCCACTTATCCTTGATACCTACCTTATCATGCTGGTTGTTAAGCAAGGAGGCATCAAGTACCATTTTTTAAGTCTTTGGTATTGAACCTCGGTCTCAAGAACCATCTGTCGGATTCATTTCCATTTTCCCCTAACATATATATATATATATGTGTGTGTGTGTGTGTGTGTGTGTGTGTATGTTTCATCAGACATGATAACACACCACAAAAATACAAAATAAAAAAAAACGAACATTGTTTACAAATTCTTTTGACTAGTGAGGAACTGCATTCCTGACAAAGACAAAATGATATTCCCAAGATATAGACATATCTTTAAAAGAGATGTTTCTTATTTTTATGCATATCTGTGTACATGTCTGCCAGGGTGTGGCCATAAAGCATTGCTTAGATGGATAGGAGACAAGTGCATAAGTCAAAACTTCCGGTGACAAATTCCTGACTTTCTCTTCTTTGCGACAAAATCTTCTTAAGGATACAAAAACGCTCGAAAGAATCTAACACCATTTTCAAGTTTGACCACAAAATAAAACTGATGCCAGATATCATAAAAAAAGTTGCAAGTAGATTTTACTTTGCATTCAATGTAAATAGTTCATTATATATATATATATATATATGTGTGTGTGTGTGTGTGTGTGTGTGTGAATAGCGTAGCCTGTGGCACATAAACAACAAAGAAAAAAGGTCCAAAATTTAAACGATGCAAGATATATATATATTGTCATCTGGAGACAGATTGTTTCGTTGTATCACAACTCTTCAGTGTGGCTAGACACGTAGGACGCTTGAAGCTAGGAGCGAAACCCGCACGACTTTACGTTAGACTTAGTATCAGACCGCTCAGCCAACAAGCGTACCACGTCAGCCAGGGAATTATAAGATAGTAGCATTCGTTTGTTTACATTTTATACCTTGCCGGATACCAGAATGCTCAATTCGTTCGAAGAGCTTTGCATTATGCGAGCGGCAGCCGTAAATTCCTTCGCTAGTTGAATAGAAGAATTGTATTATATCAATTGAATTACCATGACTAGAAAATCCGGCAAGCATTTCCATGCGACATACGGAACGCTAGACAGCTGTTTCGACCTTATTAGGTGTCATCAGCAGTATATACTGTGATCTTCACAACTGGAGATCGAACCAGCAACCACAAAAGCAGAGCCGAAACTGTACCACTGAGCCACCGGTTCACTTTGCACACAAGCGATGCCAAATTAACTAGTGGTGGTAAATATGCGACCGCTTAATAAGGTCGAAACGGCTGTCCAGTGTTCCGTATGTCGCATGGAAGTGCTTGATGGATTTTCTAGTCATGGTAATTCAATTAATATATATATATATATATATATGTATCTTATTTCATTAGCGTCTTGTTTTTATTTAATATATATATATATATATATATATATATATATATATATATATGCCTAAATTAAAAATAGGATAATGATAAAACATGTTAAAAACTCGCAGCTTAGAGTTTCACGTTGTTGATCCTCAGGTAAGCTAGTATTCAACTTAGTTGATGATATTTTAATATTTGCACACACGCCCACACACACACACACACACACACACACATATATATATATATATATATAGAGAGAGAGAGAGAGAGAATGAGCGACAACAAACAGACAGACTAAAACAGAGACATAGATAGATAGATAGATAAAAAGAAAACGAAGAGGCCAAATGAGAGACTCTATATGCATATCGGGGTCTATATTTAGGGCGTGCCAGTTTCGGCAAGTATTATATCTTGTCTTCGATTTCAGTGGCAATCTTTGATCTATTTAATATTCACCATCTTTATTCCTCAAAAAATCTAAAGAAACCATTTTTAGAGTTTGATGAGAAAATAATGGATAAGTGTCAGCTTCCCATGAATAGAATCGACGCCAGAGAAAATATTTTAGTTGGGTAACGTTTTTTTTAAGCAACTGTATATAAATTTTAATCAATCTTATTTCGTTTCGTTTTTAATCATACTTTTTAACTTCAAGGTAACCCAATCCTAATCCCACGAAGATAAACCATATATATATATATATATATATATTGTATGTAGGTGGTGTTATGATTACCGTTGCGGTAAGAGGTATCGGTCAGCCGTATTCACATACCTGCTTCCGCAGTTTAGGTACATTTCTTACTGATGCACTTAAGCAAGGCATGAACCCATGTCTTCCCTTCTTCTTCCATACAAAACTATCAGTAAAACTGTTTAGCTGACTGGACTCACTTGAGAAAACCTGTTGATGCACTGACAAACTTTCCTCGTCGTGCCAAGTTATTCATGTAAAAAAAAAATTAGGAAAGCGGCGCATGGTGACTGTTAGTTTCACGCCAGTGCGATCATCAGACCAAGTCTGATAGAACTTTCGCCCCATGGTAAGCATCAATTTTTTTCTATCCCTAACAGTATCATTCCGAAATGAACAAGAAAAACTATTAGATTAACTCATATTAAAAATGTTTCAACAGCAAATACACTGTGTGCACTTGTCCCAGCCCTTACTGTGTATTAAAAGATCATATGGCATTAGCTGGTGGAAGCTACCGTGGCCACTCGCAGGAATTTACTTGCAACACACGGGTGACAGTTAAAAATGCAGGCGGTATTTCTGTCGCACCTTGTAAGTATATATATATATATATATATATATGTGTGTGTGTGTGTGTATGAGAGAGAGAGAGAGAGTATTTGGGTAGAATTTCTTCTTTAATATATATATCATTGAACAATATAGACATGTTTTGTCTACATATTCTTGTATATGTCCTTTCCAGTTGCCGAATTGATTTTACGGTGTCCGACGGGAATTGGTTGATGAAACCCCCATAATTAATTGTTACCCAAGTATTTTAATTTATTAAACTTTTATTACCGTAACCAAATGCACTACAATTATGAATTAGATGAAGATATTTTAAAAACATTGATTAATCGAAATATACTCCCCACTGATCCTAATAAAAGAATAAAACTTAGCATATACTATAAAAAATTCAAAACCTCCAACTTAACTATAAACAATAATTCCCCCCCTCCTCGATTTTGCAAAAATCCAACATTGTATATCAATTTAAATATACTTTAGAAGATTTATATACGTTGGCTTAACCTCAATCACCCTATTGAGAAGACTCACTATGCATCTATCGGATAACAGTTCAATAGCACAACATCTAAAAAAAGATTCCGGCCTCAAAACTGAGTTTTGGCAATTTCTTAACGAAAACACAACAATAGTAGAACAACAAAATAACAAACAAAAATTACAAATTCTTGAGGCACTCCATATCAGAATGACACAACCCAAACTCAACAGAATCAATTTCGAATCCAGTATTAATTTACTTAAATGTCTTTAGCTACTGTTGCTACTAATAGAAACGAATGATACGATACAACATACCAGTATAAATAATAAACTCTTACAAACTAGTAATGTACATGCAATGGTCTCACCGCTTTTACAATATAAACATCCCTGATGATGGCCTAAGATCTGGCTAAAGTACTAAGTTACCAATTAGTTATCAGAGTTGCATCAACAAATTCCTGCTGGATAATATAAAATCAATTTGGTAACTGAAAAAGGGCATATATAAAAATATGTAGACAAAACTTGTCTATATTGTTCCATGAAACGCACACCACCCACCCACACACACACACACACACATATATATATATATATATATATATATATATATATATATATATATATTACAAGCCCATGTTTTGTTGAATATGATTGAACACTTTTTATTGATAGTTTCTGATTGTAGTTTCTCTAGTTGTGTTTTTTTTCGTACTTTAGGGTCAAGTTGGTGCAAAAATTGTTCTATGTTTTTCCCCAAGCGCTTTCAACCATTCTTCGGTCATCTTCAAGGGTCGTCGTTTATGTTGGCTATTTAGTTTAAGTATTTCTTTTTTGAATTGAATCGTAGCGTTCTTTACACTCGAAAACTATAAATAAAAAATGTTCTATCATGTTCAACAAAACATGCCTTCATAATAATTTGCTGCCAAATTATACAATATATATGGGGGGGCTTCCTTCATTGATCTCAACGTCTGAGAGACCCAACAGTTCATTTAATAAGTAAACCATTGGACTACCTGCATCGGTAATTTGTTTATAGCGGTGATGGTGTTTGTGTAGAACCAGCCCCACACTTTTCAGATAAGAACAGAGGAATGCTACGCCAATGTGACAGATATTCCTAAATAACACTCCTAAGGTTTTGAATTTGGGGTTGTTCTGCCTCCTTGAGTGGTTGCACTAGCAAGTCTAAAGAGTCAGTCTGCACTATTTCAACCATAGTTGGGAATTAAGAGAAGGTATGAGTTCATACCTTGTCCAAGGAAATTAGCACAAAGTCGAACGTCGAAGTTCAGGACCTAAATCCATCTTCCAAGTAAATTTTCTCACGGTAAAAAACATTATCGCACGCATATCTATCTATCTATCTATCTATCTATCTATCTCAGACTATATATATATATATATATATCAGTCTATTCTTATCTATCTATCTATCTATCTATCTATCTATCTATCTCAGACAATTCATATTAATCTATCTAAAAATTTAAAAAAGATCATATACAAGAACTGCAGCAAAAAAAGCAGTTTTGTTTCCTGTAAAGTCTTCATCAGATGATGACCTTGGGTTCAGGCATGGTTTCGGAGTCGAAGCATCATTACCACAAACCCAGGGCGCCCCAGCAGTATCTCACAATACTACCAGACTTTATTGGATGATGTTTAATCAGTACGAATACCATATCCGTTCAGATGCAGTCACAGTCTTGTTTTGGATCTTTTTTTATATATTCCCTCTTCTTTGCTGGTGTAAGTCCGATTTTGGTAAAAATGTAGAGGTTGAGTTCGAAATAAAACCTCGACATCCAATCTCAAGAGGAAATATGTCTGTTGACCAGTCATTCTTAATACACTGTTCACGTAGGTCTTCGTACTTTTCCAATTTCTGCTGATGCGCCTAGTCGATGTTAGTCTCGAAAGGGATCGTTAATTCAGCAATGATAACTTTTTTTGAATTAACTGACCAAATGACGAGATTTGGACGCCGGCGAGTTGATGTTATTTCCGTTGGAAAAGCGAGTTGTCGGTCTACGTCAGTAATAACGCGCCAGTCCGTGCAACCATCAAGCAATGTTGGTTTGTGCCTATTATTTCTATGTGGAGTTTTCGAAGCGTTTCCTTCTTTAACAAATTGTATACTTGTCTTTATACACACATATATATATATATATATATATATATATATATATATGTATATATATATATTTCAGTCTAATCATATCTATCTATCTCAGACTATTCATATCTATCTATCTATCTATCTATCTATCTATCTCAGTCTGTTCTTATCTATCTATCTATCGGTGTATGTGTGTGTGTGTGTGTGAGAGAGAGAGAGAGAGAGAGAGAGAGAGAGAGAGAGAGAGAGATCATTGACTCTAAGCTATTTACGTCAACTCATTTCTTTTTCACCAATTTCAATGACAAATTAAATTCCATCATAGCCTTTCTCCAAAGTTCGTGGCCGCAAAAAAGCGACTGAATTACGCATTCGTGTGCGTTTCCTGAAAGCGGCCATTTTGTTAATTTTGTGGTTATTTTCCTTTCTCGCTTATTGGCTTTGTAGCAGTAATTATTGTTGCTGTTGTTGTTGGCAGTGATGGCGATGTATTCCTTGTTATCGATGGCAACAAATGTATTTAAGTCCATGTGTCAGCCGAGGCTGTACGGGATCAGTAAAAGAAGGCTTATCATTAAAATCTCCCCCTTTCTCTCTCTCTCTTCCTCTCTCTCTCTCTCTTCCTCTCTCTCTCTCTCTCTCTCTCTCTCTCTCTCTCATATCGATTTAATGAGGTACATGTCTTGACATTTCCTTTAGAAGTGGCCTTGTCCACCACAACTATGAATTGAAGTACACACTTCTTTTCTTTGGAGGTTCTTATCCTTTCCCCGTCGTTTTGCTTTCAAATATGAATATTATTGCTTTTTGTTCTTTCGTTGTTTGTTTATTTGTTTATATATTTGTTTGTTTGTTGGGAGTTTTTTTTTGGGGGGGGGGGGTGTTTTTCTGAGTTTTTTTATAGGGGGTATCTTATAGGTCTTACATTTTCTATCTGAATCTCCTTTTTGTTAGACTTGTCTTGATGCTGTTAATGGTCCTCTGTGAGGCTTATATTCCCTTTTTAAACAAAATGGCTTTTTCATTAAATTTTTCTTCTTTTTCATTGTATTGCCCGCTTTTTTCCTTGCTCTTTAACCTTTCTTTCTTTCTTTTTTCCCTTTATTTCTGACTTTCTTTTTTTTTCTATTTTTCTTTCTTTCATTTTCCATTTCTTTCTTTCTTTTTTTCTTTTTTCCTCTTTTTCTATTTTCATTTCTTTCTTTCGTTCGTTCTTTCCTATTTCATTTTTTCTTTCTTTACGTTAAGATTTTTTCTTCCTTTCTTTCTTTTCTTTTTTTCTTTCTTTCTTTTTTCATTTCATTTCATTCTATCTTTCTTTCTTTCCCTTTCTCGCTAGTTTTTTCTTTCTTTTTCTATTTTCATTTCTTTCTTTCTTTCTTTCTATTTTCTTTTCATTTCTTTCTTTCTTTCTTTCTTTCTTTCTTTCTTTCTTGCTGGCTTTCTTTCTTTCTTTCTTTCTTTTTCAATTTTCATTTCTTTCTTTCTTTCTTTCTTTCTTTCTTTTTCCATTTCTGTCTTTCTTGCTTGCTCGCTTTCTTTCTTTCTTTCTTTCTTTTTTCTTTCTTTTTTCTTTCTTTCTTTTTCAATTTCCATTTCTTTCTTTCTTTCTTTTTCCATTTCTGTCTGTCTTTCTTTCTTTCTTTTTCTATTTTCATTTTTTCTTTTTTTCTTTCTTTCTTTCTTTCCGTTAAGATTTTTCTTTCTTTCTTTCTTTCCGTTAAGATTTTTCTTTCTTTCTTTTTATTTTCATTCCCTTTTTCCTAATTTTTTTGTCGTTCATTATCTTTCTTCTTCTTTAACCTTGTTCATTTCAATTCTCTTTTTTTTTTTGTTCTTTTTTTCATTCTATTCTTACACTTACTCATTTCATTCTTTTTCTCTTCCTTCCGTCCTTCTTTTTTGTCACTCCTTCCCTTCCATAATTTCTTTCCCTTCCGTTTTCTCGTTTTCAGTTTTTTTTATTTCCTTTCTTTCCTTTCTTCTTCTTTTTCCCTCTTTCCCTCTTTCCCTCATTCATTTCCCTTTTTTTCTTTCTCATTCCAATTTTTTTTCTTTCGTTCGATAACTTTTTGCTCTCATTTTTGTTCTTTCTTTCATTCATTCTTTTTTCTTCATCCTGTTCCCCCCTCTCTCTCTCTCTTTCTTTCTCTCTCTCTCTCCCTCTCCCTCTCTCTCTCTCTCTCTCTCTCTCTCTCGTTCTCTTTCTCTTTGTTTTAACGTTTTTTTTTTACAAATCCCATTTTTCCTTCTATTCTTTTTTTCTTTCTTGTTAGTTTTCATTCGATCATAGTTATTTTTTGGGTGGGGAGGGTCGTTCTTCCATCTTCTGATTCGAAACTAGAATGTTGCGACCGAGGAAGAAAGATTCCTTAATGTCAGTGGAAATCTCAGAAAGAATTTCATGGAATCGTTACGACGTTTTAACTTTACTAATTCTCAATTTGGTATTTCTCTTTCCGACATTTTCTACTTCTCTCTCTCTCTCTCTCTCTCTCTCTCTCTCTCTCTCTCTCTCTCTCTCTCTCTCTCTGTTATTACTCTCCTATCTTTGCAACCACCTTCTTTTCACCCTATCTATTTCACACTACCATCCTCTCTCGCTTCTTCTTACTCTTTTTCTCTCTTTTTTCTTCCCTCCTCCTTTCTCTCTCTCTCTCTCTCACTCTCTCTCTCTCTCTCTCTCTCTCTCTTGTTATTACTCTCCTATCTTTGCAACCACCTTCTTGTCACCCTATCTATTTCTCACTTCCACCCTCTCTCGCTTCCTCTTTCTTTCTTTCTTTCTTTTTTCTTTCTTTCCGTTTTTCTTTCTTTCTTTCTTTCTTCTTCTATCTCTCTTTATGACATCACGATTCCTTCTTAATTTTTTCCTCTCATTGTTCTTTCAATTTTTTTCTTTTCTTTCTTCTTTCCTGAATTGATTTTTCTTTTATTTTTCTGTGTTATTCTCATCTCTTTCTTCTCTTTCTCATTCCAGAGTTGTTTTTTCTTTCTTTTTTTTTTCATATCTTGTTGCTTTTATTTTTGTCCTTTTATTTATTTTTCTTTTCTTTTTTTTCTATTTTTCGTCTTTCTTTTCCTTTTTCTTTTTCTCTTTCTTTGTATCTGTTTATCCTTTTTTATTTCCCTATTCCCTTTTTCTTTTTTTATGTTTCTTATTTTCTTTCTTTTGTTTTTAAGTATTTTTCTTTCGTTCGTTTTCTTTCTTTCATTTTTTTCTTTTTCTTTTTTTTTTTTTTTTACAAATTCACTTATCTTATTTTCCTCTCTCATTCGTTTCCCTCCCTTTTTCCATTTCTTCTTTTTTCCTTAATTTTCATTCCTCTTTATTTTTCTCTCTCCCTTTTCTGTTTTTCTTCTGTTTCATTTTACTAATGTATAATTCTTTCTTTAGCCTTTCCTCTCAACAAACTTAATTCCATTATTCTGTCTTTAAATCTTTTCGATATTAGACGTCCACTTGTAAGTGCAGATTACACAAAATCTATACCGCAAAAATAACAAGGATAAGAACAAATATGGCGGTATGAATAATTTGAAGAACGTCAACAATTTTCTTTATTCTTCGACGTTTTTCGCTTTATTTTTTATTCTTTATTTTTGGATATCTCATGAAAAGGTCAGGGTCAAATAACTTCAGGCAATTTCTTTGTTTCTTAATCATTAATTTGTCTAATTGAACGAAAATTTCTTCTTGTTTGGTAAACGTCTGCTTGGAGGCGTGTCTACGCCATTTGCAAATTAGAAATAATCATTAACTTATAAACCATATTTTTTGTATTTTGTGGCGATTTTCTTCGTTCATTTTTCCGTGGTATTACCGTTATTATGAGTGTCTTAAGCATCCAGTACTTCTTCCTCTTCTCCTAATTATTACTTTATGAATATTATTAACTTGCTGAAGTACTCTTCAGGGCCGGATAAGGGGGTCTAGACTTGGATAACAACTGGTTATAAGGGCAGTAAAAGGATTCCTTGTTACTAATGGTGAGATGGTAAGTGTTGATGCCGTCTGAGTCAACTTATGCAAAACTGCTGGATTGATAGATACGAACCAACTGAGACAGATAGATAGATAGAAAACACTGAGATACATAGGTTGGTTGTGTTTTATGGCATATCAACCATTCTAGGTTATTTACTGCCAAATCTTCTTTATACATATATATTAGATATATAGGATTTGTTTGGGTAAGGGAGAGTTTTATGGCATATCAACCATTGTAGGTTATTTAATGCCAAATCCTCTTTATATATATATATTAAATATATATGATTTGGTTGGGTTGGGTTTTATGGCATATTAACCATTGTAGGTTATTTAATGATAAATTCTCTTTATATATATATATATCAAATATATAGGATTTGGTTGGTTGGTTTTTTGGGTTTTATGGCATATCAACATTTGTAGGTTATTTAACGCCAAATCCATTTTTATGAAAATAGTTCAATTTCAAACAATTCAGTTTAGGATAAGTATGCAGTTTTAATGTAAGTACAGTTTAATTGTGAAAAACATTTCTAATTCGAGCTATTCGGTGGACTTGGGAGCAATGGCAATGAAGGGGTGCCCGCATTCCCCAAAGCCCCAACATCACTGGAACCTCACCATCAGATGGTTTAGTGTCATATCCAGGACCCTTGTTGAGTGGGGGGTCTTACCCCTCTGCAAAGATGCAGTCAGTGTATTCTACAGCCACAGCCGACTGAACAATATAGGATTTGGTTGAATAGGGTTGAGTTTTATGACATATCAACCATTGTCGGTAATTTAATGACAAATTCTCTTTATACATATATATATTAAATATATATGATTTGGTTTGGTTGGGTTTTATGGCATATCAACCATTGTAGGTTATTTAATGTCAAATCCTCTTTATACTTATAGATTAAATATATAGGATTTGGTTTGGTTGGTTTTTATGGCATATCAACCATTGTAGGTTATTTAATGCGAAGTCCTCTTTATACTTATAGATTAAATATATAGGATTTGGTTTGGTTGGGTTTTATGGCATATCAGCTATTGTAGGTTATTTAATGCCAAATCCTCTTTATACATATATATTAAATATATAGGATTTGGTTGGGTTGGGTTTTATGGCATATCAACCATTGTAGGTTATTTAATGCCAAATTCTCTTTATACATATATATTAAATATATAGGATTTGGTTGGGTTGGGTTTTATGGCATATCAACCATTGTAGGTTATTTAATGCCAAATCCTCTTTATACATATATATTAAATATATAGGATTTGGTTGGGTTGGGTTTTATGGCATATCAACCATTGTGGGTTATTTAATGCCAAATTCTTTTTATACATATATATTAAATATATATGATTTGGTTGGGTTGGGTTTTATGGCATATCAACCATTGTAGGTTATTTAATGCCAAATCCTCTTTATACATATATATTAAATATATAGGATTTGGTTTGGTTGGGTTTTATGGCATATCAACCATTGTAGGTTATTTAATGCCAAATTCTCTTTATATATATATATTAAATAAACATATTTTCTTATTAACATTTTTAAAGAAACCTGAACTCATTTTTTGCACACAATTAAATGGTTTCAAGTATGGTTATATAATAGTCACAATTTAACATGAGTTATTTGTTTGCACGTAGTTTGTTCTATTTGACCCATAGATAGGACCCTATAATCAGTTGTTTGAACACATTTAGATAGATATACATGATATTTAAGAGATTAGTTTGTCGGTAATTTCATTTTAAATGAGTTATAACTACTTTAGATAATTTAAATTATTGCTATCTGTATAGAAACCAACAGTAATACTAGTGTATTACTGTTAGTTACTACATAGATAGCAATAATTGAAAATATTTAACTAACACTACTCAAAACGAATCATTTGTTTGCACACAGTGAAGTGGTTACAAGTATTGCTATTTAACACTAATTATTCTAATCAATGCCATTAGTTCATTTGCACACAGTTAAATGTTTCCGAATATTTCTATGTCACACCAATAATTCAATGTAGGTACACACTTAATGAGTTCCAAGTATTGTTATTCAACACTAATAATTCTATTCAACATTACTCATTCGTTTGCACTCGGTCGAAGGATTCCAATAAAAGCTATCTATCACTAAAAAATTCAATTAAACATTAGCGATTTGTTTACACTCAGTTGAATAATCAGACAGTTCTATTTCAAACAATTCAATTTAGCATAAGTAATTTCTTTGCACCCTGTTAAAATGCCAGACTGTTTCATTTGACCCCTTGATAGGATCCTGTCAAATGCTACTACTCCGGGCCAGAGTGGACCTGGAAGTGGTGGCAATGAAAGGGTACGCCACACTCTTCAAAGCCACAACATCAGATGGTTTAACGTCATATACAGGACACTCGTTGTGGAAGATCATATCCCTCTGAAGAGATGCAGTCAGTGTATTCTGGAACCCAAGCCGACTGGGCTACGAGATAGATAGATAGAAACAGACATAGATAGATAGATAGATAGATAGAAACAGGCTGAGATAGATAGATAGATAGATAGATAGATAGATAGATAGATAGATAGATAGATAGATGCTAAAAGAGATAGATAGATCGATAGATAGATAGATAGATAGATAGGTAGAAACAGGCTGAGATAGATAGATAGATAGATAGATAGATAGATAGATAGATAGATAGATAGATAGAGAGAGAATGATTAATAGACTGATAGAAACAGACTGGGATGAATAGAGATTGATATATATATATATATATATATATATATATATATATATATATATATATATAATTTTTGGTGTTATTGATTCATATCAATGCCCATAACAGGATGGAAATAAATTTATAATCCTAATGTGACTGGTTTTTGTTTTTCTTATATATATATATATATATATATATATATATATATATAATGTGTGTGTGTGTGTGTGTGTGTGTGTGTGTGTGGAGAGAGAGAGAGAGAGAGAGAGAGAGAGAGGGAGAAAGAAAAAGAGAGAAACTGACTAAGATAGCCAAAAACAGAAATAGTAGGTATTTATATATGCAATCGAGAAGACAGGTTTGAGACAATCCCCAAGGAGGATATACAATGCGTTAATATGGTATCTGAACACTTTTGTAATTATCATTTAATAAGCTTTGCTTATTCTGGCTCATCGATCTTAGGTTACCGACAGTATCTGTTGTTCCTAAGTGGTCACACATCTAAGTACTGACCAATCTCATCGCGACTTAACTTTGTTTATCTGAAAAGAACCATATCTATCAGCATGAATTAATGTATTTTTTTCTTTTCACTTCAACTAAATGTTAAAATAATTTAACAGGTCAGAAGTATTGAGGCGACCGAGTAAGAATCGATCCCACTAAGAATGATTCGCCAGTCTATCTTGCTAACCATTGCAGCACGACTTTTCTGGTATATGATATCATTCTACTCGATTACTTGTACGACTGTTACACTCTTCTGCTTAAGACTAGAGTGTAGTATCGGTTTGATTATGAGCCGGAAACAGTTCCACCTTTTGGTTTCTTTGCATATCAACCTTTGTAGGTTATTTAATGCCAAACCCATTCTCCGAGAAGTACTATTTAATCCATAGCTAGGAGGATAAGGGTGTTCATACCTTTCCCAAAGTTATTTGCCCGAAAATGAACGTAATAGCGTGACTGTAGTTCGAACTCGCTTACAGCAATTCCGCAGTCCATCGCTTTAACCATTACACCACGAGGACACCCCAGTTCCACATTTTGACCGTGAAACCTATATAATTATATCAAGTTAGAAGGAACGGCGAAATACAAGAGAAATGGTGGATGAAAGCAAAATATGTTATATATATATATATAGAGAGAGAGAGAGAGAGATGGGGGACAGACAGATAAAGGGAAAGAGACGAAAGAAAGACATAGAGAAATAGGCTTATGTATGAAAAGGTTTTTTAATGCAATACCGAAACATTCCTTATGAAGAAATAGAGCAAAAGAAAGATAAAAGAGAGGATGCAGTGGAAAATATTTCTACATTCCTTACCCCTCTTCTCTTGTTCTTCAGATGAAACTAATCCATTTAGATTAGAAAATAAAAATAGAAAATAAATAAAATAAAATAAATGAATAAATAAATAAAACAAAACTTGGAAGGGCAGAGAAAATTGAAAGGTACAAGGGAAAGGATGGGAAGATAAGAGCTGGAAATGAGATAATGGATACGGTTACTTGTCAACCTCCGTGGAATTTCCACAGATCAACTAGTCATAAACATCATCTTTCTTGTTATCTATTTATTTAAATCGACTTGAATCAGGAAACAAAAAAAAGAACCTTACAATCCTGACAAACTAAATCCTGGATCTTCTTCGATGCCCCCCCTCCCTCCGCTCCAATCCTTAAGGCTCACCTCATACTTGTCCTTCTTTCCCGAGGGTAGGGGAATATCTTAAGAATCTACCAGTGGTTCCAACACACTCATCTAACCCCACCCCGTTCCTAGAATGCCATCTCGAAATACTTGGGCGTTGTTATGAAATGCGCATGCGTGCGCGCATTTATGTTTAAAACTGTTTCTGTAGATACGCCATTTTGGGAAGAAAAGAAGAAAAGGAAGAACAAGCTTGTGACCATGCGTTGGTATGTGTCCCTTAATGCACAGACATGCATGCATGTGCATAGCAGCATGTATTGATAATGAAGAATGCACACACCCACATGGAAAGGCTTCGATTTCTTTTTATGTGCAAAAAAAACAAAAAAAAACAAAAAAAAAACAAAAAAAGAATAAACTTCTTTACAAATGAGAGTTATCTGTCCGTCTGTCAGTCAGTCTTTCTTTCTCGATCTGATTATGTAGGAATCTCTTAACTGTCTGTCTGTCTGTCTGTCAAGCGGTCGGTCAGTCTATCTAGCAGTCTGGCGGTCTCTTTGTTTCGATATTTTATCTGTTCATATTAGCATCCATCTTGTGCACCCATTATTCAACCAAATTTGAAAACAGCAGCAGCAGTAGCATCAACAACAACAACAATAATAATAATAATAATAATTAGTAGTAGTAGTAGTAGTAGTAGTAGTAGTATAATTCCTAATAGTTTCTTGTAAGTACTAAATAAAAGCGGTGATTCAACATTGGTTCGGTTCCTTTGTTTAATGGCATATCAACCTTCGTGAGTTATTTAATGCCAAATCCATCCTTGTTGAAGAACAGCAATGGTACTATTTAACCCGTAGCTGAGGATTTCAGGTTGATAGATCGATAGATAGATCAATTGCAGTCTCTTCATATCTATCTATTTACCTATCTATCTATCTGTATATATACGTGGTGTATTCAATAAGTTTCCAGACTTTTTTGTACAGGCATTTAAAATTATCGTAGACTCTTGAAAATTCAATGTTATTGCTATACATCTTATGAGATGACTGACCAATTTTTATAATTTCAGCTTTAAATGAACAGCTACAGCAGCAATTGGAATACACCCTACTAAAGTCTGATTGTCACAGCTGGTGAATTTCAAAAATGCAATCTGGACGTGAGGACACTTCAGAAGAACAATATGCAAAAAATTGTGTTTTAAACTTGGAAAAAATGCTAGAGAAACGTATGGAATACTTCAAACTGCTTTTCGACCATCTTGCATGAATCGAGCATCAGTTTTGGAGTGGCATAAGAGATTCAAGGAAGGTAGGGAGTCTGTGAGGGATGATGAGAGGTGTGGGAGGAGGAAGGAAGTCAATACACCAGGGTTGATTGGCCATAGGGTTAGGGTTAAAGTTACTATGTTGAGGTTTTAAGGGAGTTCACAAAGAGATTCCTAGGGAAGAGGCTAGCACTCTTCAAATCGGGTCAGTGGCATTTCCACCAGGACAATACACTAGTCCACAACTCCATCCTTGTCACAGACTATTTGAACAAGATGGGCATCAAGACAGTTCCTTACCCTCCCTATAGTCCAGTAGTCCAGACCTTGCTCTCTTTGACTTTTGGTTATTCCCAAAGCTCAAGAAAAAACTTAGAGGCTGTCGTTATGAGACAATTGAGGAGATGAAAGAGGCTTTGACGAAGGTCATTGACATGCTGACACAAGAGGACTTCTATGGGGCCTTCCAGAAGTTGTTGGAATCGTACAAAAAGTGCATCGCAGCCGGAGGAGACTACTTCGAAGGAGATTAGAGTTTAATGTGTGTACTATCAATAAAAGTGCCCATACAAAAAAGTCTGGAAACTTATTTAATGATCTTCGTATATATATATATATATAAATCAATTGCATTTTCTTTCTATCTATTTATCAGACAATCGCAGTCTCTTCAGATCTATCTATGCAAATTAGTTGATGCTTATAGCATTCAATTAATATCTCGTAATGCAGACTTCATTTTTTTTTTTTTTTTTGGTTTCTCTTTCGTCCCAGCAAAGCCCTTCAATCGAACAAAAATGCCGACGATATCGTCTCTTAGAAGTGGCCTCCCACGACTTTTCCCAATTAAAACTTCTCCTTAACTGAATTTTTTTTGAAGACAGAAGCAGCAAATTGGCCCTAGACTGTCACCAGAAGAACAGGGGAAAAACTCTTATCCTATACGCAAACCCTGCATCCTTTCTTTTCGGCTCAGAATTTCTAATCGCCACCCACCTCCACCAAACCATATTAGCCTCGTCCAGGTCGGCAAAGCCGGCTGTCATTGTCGTCTCATCATGCTTAAATCTCTCTCAATTTGACCGGCGGACAATGTCAACCATCTTATCTTTTTTTTTTTTTTTTTTTTTGCTTTCGGTTCTGCCAAGAGAATCTTCAAACATGCTTATATATATCGAAGACGTTCGTGGTGAATTAATTACACGACGACATGAGTTCAAATCCTGGAGAGACTTTTTGGATTTTACCCTTGGGAAAGGCATGAATCCAATTATTCTCCCTTCTACTATGGGTAAAATAGTGGGACAGACAGAAGGAATACTCTGAATTCCAACCTGTTAAACTCCGCCTAAAAATTAATCTTGTATCACATCCTCTTCGTGCATAGGGATATATATATATATATATATATATATATATATATATATATCTTTAAGAAAAACAAAACCCCGTCACATTAGGATTATAAATTTATTTCCATCCTGCTATGGGTATTGATATGAATCAATAACACCAAAATTAACAGAACTTCTTCAGATCCAATGGATGTAATTAATACTGCCAGAATGGACACAGGAGGGAAGGGTGGGAGGTGGTTGAAGAAGGGGAAAGAATTTCTTCCCCATTTCACCCACTTCCGATTTTTTTTTTGTTACTGGTCGGAATCACAATAAAGTAACTAGACGTAGGTTCAACTTCACTTTCAACAGTAAATTAACTTACATTTTAACTTACATTTTAACGTAATTCTTCAGATTTGACAATAATTCAAGGAATTACAACAATTCTTATTAACTATATATATATATATATATACACTCTGTTATTGATATTTGGTATTCTCTATTTATGAATAGAGACAACAATATACAAAACAGTCGCAGAACTTAGAAAAAACAGATTTGAAGCTTAGTCAGTTGGTTCCTTGACGCTGAGTTGCACACGCGTAAAAAATTGTAAATATTTCTCCATCTATGGTTACAAGAATCAACTCCCTCAGTATACACGGGTTATATGTAAGAAAAGAAAAGGACGTCATAGTTAAGAAAAAAACAAATTAAGTGTGCACACAAAAGTGTTTATTCTTCCTGGCCAGAAATATCTCCGAGTTTATTACTCGCATCAAAACAGCATGCGATACGCTATGCAAAAAAGGAGTTGGGCGCTCAACACAAATCAATACGATTATCGCCATCGATCGAAGAGATTAGCAAAGAGCTATATAATTGAACATTTACATTTACCCAACTATTTAAAATGAAAAAAATCTTGCCCAGTCGACTGGTGCTGAAGAATATACTGGCTGCATCTCTGCAAAGGGGTAAGTCTCGACTGAGTCTCCTGGATATGACACTAAACAATCTGATGGTGAGGGTCCAGAGCTTTGGGGAATGCGGAGTACCCCTTCATTGCCATTCCCCAAAGCTCCAACATTGCTGGAACCTAGCCATTATATATATATATATATATATATATATATATATATATATATATATGGCGCGGGCCTGTGGAGTAATGGTTAGCATCGTTTGAAATAGTCTCGGCGAAGCGAGTTTGAATCCCAGACAAAACATAGTGTTTCACATAGTGTTAATACCCTTAAGAAGGGTTTGAATCCAGTTATTCTCCCTCCAGCTATGGGTAAATTAAAGGGCAGCCTGGGAGCTTTAACCTTGGTATGACAACCCATCTAGGAGAAGAAAAATTCTGAATTAAAACCTGTTAAACTTTGCTCAAGAAAATGACTTCTGGTCACATCCTGCTCGTGCGGATGGGTTTATATATATGTATATATATAGTAACTCCCTTACTTTTCAATACTCTTGTATATTTCCTGAAATATTCTTGTGTTCCTTAACATTTTTAGGTATCATAGAATAGTCTTAGTGAGTATAATACATATATTGTCATGAAAGGTAGAAATGTCTTAATCTCTGCTTTGAAGTTTCCACTGATGGTAAGAAGCAAAAAGACATTTCTTTCTGACAGTTTTAGGCGCTACATTGCAACAAAAAAAAACGAATGTCATTGAGTAGTCATAGCGTGACATTTTACCTTATTCTATTTGCATAATTTTTTTCTAATTTTTTATAAATTATTTTTGATCATACAAATTCACCATCCGTCCCACACGCCCCATATTTTGTAGACAACTTTTTCGGTTAGATCCAAACCATAAGACTATTAGTTCAACTGGAATTAAGCTAGAACAAAAAAATTCAAAAATATTCTGATTACTACTATTTTTTTTTTAATTCTCCAATGTCAATCCGTTTGTCCGTTCGTACAGCTAAGGTATCACCATTTTTTCCACCATACTTTGTCAGGTTCATACCTAAGAAAATAAATAAATAAACAGTTAAACTGCACTAAGACATTCGGCTCAGGTTGGTTTTCAGATGAGATCGATCTCTCATCCAATATATCTTAGAGTATTCCTCGCTGTAAAAAAAAAAACTCCCTATTTCTCGGTGCTTATTTATTTATTCTTTTATGAATGATATCATTGATTTAAAAAATATTGAGGCACTTGAGGCGTAACGTAAGAAGTGGACTCGACAACACGAGTTCAAATCACATATTGTTAATACCTTTGGCAAAGATATGAATCCAACCATCTACTTATGGATAAATAGAAGGGAAAACTTGACTCTTTAAACCGAGTTATGGGATAAGTATTAAGTTGTCCTTGGTCAAGAAAACAAACATTTCTGTCTGGGCAAATACAGATTCAGTGGTGTAATGGTTAAAGCGATGGACTGCAGGATCGTAGTAAGCGAGTTCGTAGTCCGGTCGTGCTATTACGTTCACTTTCGGGCAAATACCCTTGGGAAAGGTATGAACCCCCTTATCCTCCCAGCTATGGGTTAAATAGTACCACTACTGTTATTCTAGGAGAAAGGCTTTGGCATTAAATAACCTACAAAGGTTGATATGCCATTAAAACAAAACAAACAGATTCAGTTTTGATCTTTTTAATACACTTCCTTGACTGAAATAGATTTAACAAAGAGCTCAATTATTATTGCTTTGTGTCAGACTATAGTACAGGGAATCTCTGAAAATGTGATATGCATGGTGTTTCAGGTTGGTTGGTTGGCATATCAACCATTGTAGGTTATTTAACGCCAAATCCATTTTTATGTAAATAATCAGTTCTATTTCAAATAATTCAGTTTAGCATGAATACACAGTTTAACTGTCAAGAAGCATTTTTTTTCAAGCTATTCAATTTATTCAAACAGTTCTTATTCAACTAATTCAGTTTAGTAAAAGTACAGATTTTGTTTACACTGTAAAATGTCCAAACAGTTCTATATATAACAATTCTGTTAAGTGTAAGTACGGTTTCAATGTCAAAAACGGTTCAATTTCAAACAATTCAGTTTAGCATCAGCACGCAGTAATTGTCAAAAGCATTTCTATTTCAAGCTATTCAATTTAGTCAAACAGTTCAGTTTAGCATAAGTATGCTGTTAGTTTTATTTAACTCATAGATAGGGGTGCTACCACGCCGAGCCAGAGTGGACCTGGGAGCAATGGCAATGAAAGGGTGCTCCGTATTCCCTAAAGCTCCAGCATTACTGGAACCTCGCCATCAGATAGTTTAGTGTCATATCCAGGACACTCATTGGGAGGGTCGTCTGATGGTGAGGTTCCAGCAATGCTGGAGCTTTGGGGAATGCGGAGTACCCCTTCATTGCCATCGCTCTCAGGTCCACTCTGGCCCGGAGTGGTAGCACCTGATAAGGGTTAAATAGAATTAACAGCATACTTATGCTAAAATAAATTGTTTGAGTAAAACTGAATAGTTTGAAATAGAAATGAATTTTACAATTAAACCGTACTTACATTTAAACTGCGTGCTTATGCTTAACTGAATTAAAACTGTATTTACACTTAACTGAATTATTACATATAACTGCTTGAATAGTTTGAAATGGAAATGTTTTTGACAATTAAACTGTGTACTTATGCTAAACTGAACTGTTTTCAATAGAACAGATTATTTACATAAAAATGGATTTGGCGTTAAATAACCTACAAAGGTTGATATGCCATAAAACCAAACAAACCAAACCAAACCAAACCAAAATAGCCAGTATATCTACTCGTATATCTGTATATCTATTCGTAATATTCTTTTGATATAGCAGTCGTTTGAATGAAGTCGCATAAAGAATTTTTTATTCAAATTCTTTCGACATTTTTATAAGTTTTCAAATTCCTCAAAGAAAAATAACAATCCCGAAAATGTAAGTGTTAATTAGAAAGATTTCGGTTTATAGAAAGTTCCAGAACCTTCACGAAATCTCTTATGATTTTTTCTTTTTTCTTTTTCGTTTTTTTTTTTTTTTTTTTTTTAATTTTCGTTCTTGCATCTCCGGCGATTCAGCTGATTCGAAACTAGAATGTTGCGACCGAGGAAGAAAGATTCCTTAATGTCTGTAGAAATTTCAGAAAGAATTTCATGGAATCGTTACGACGTTTTAACTTTACTAATTCTCAATTTGGTATTTCTCTTTCAGACATTTTCTACCTCTCTCTCTCTCTCTCTCTCTCTCTCTCTCTCAATCCCTCCCTCCCTCTCTCTCTCTCTGTCTCTGTCTCTCTCGCAATCCCTCCCTCTCTCTCTCTCTCTCTCTCTCGCAATCCCTCCCTCTCTCTCTCTCTCTCGCAATCCCTCCCCCCTCTCTCTCTCGCAATCCCTCCCCCTCTCCCTCTCTCTCTCTCGCAATCCCTCCCTCTCTCTCTCTTTCTCGCAATCACCCCCTCTCTCTCGCAATCCCTCCCCCTCTCTCTCTCTCGCAATCCCTCCCTCTCTCTCTCTCTCTCTCTCTCTCTCTCGCAATCCCTCCCTCCCTCTCTCTCTCTCTCTCGCAATACCTCCCCCTCTCTCTCTCTCTCTCGCAATCCCTCCCTCCCTCTCTCTCTCTCTTTCTCTCTCTCTCTCTCTCTTGTTCTTATTCTCCTATCTTCGTAACCATCTTCTTGTCCCCGTATCTACTTCTCACTTCTCTCCTCTCTCGCTTCGTCTTACTCTTTTTCTCTCTTTTCCCCCCTCCTCCTCCTTTCTACCTCTCTCTGTCTCTGTCTCTGTCTCTCTCTGTTTTTATTCTCCTCTGCTCGTAACCACCTTCTTGTTACACTTTCTATTTCTCACTTTCTCCCTCTCTCTCCCATTTTCTCTTTTTCTTACCTTCCACTCTCCTCTCTCTCTCTCTCTCTCTCTCTCTTTTATCCCTCTCTCTCTCTTTCTTCTCTCCTTCTCTTTTCCCTCTCCCTGCAACCTTTCTTTTTATCACTTTCTTACTCTTCCTCTTTCTCTCCCTCTCTTTTTATCTTCCTCTTCCTTTTTCTCTCTCTTCCCCATCACTCTATTACCTCTCTCTCTCTCTCTCTCTCTCTCCTTACTTTCCTCTCCTCGCTACCACCTTCTTGTCACTCTTTCTATTTTTCACGTCCTTCTTTTTTACTCTTTCTCTTTTTCTTACCTTTCTTTCTTTCTTTTTTTCTTTCTTTCTTTCTTTCAAAATCTCTCTCTATTTCCCTCTTCCCTTGATTTTTTCCTTGTCACTCACTTTCTCTCTCCCAAATTTGTTTCTCTCTCTCTCTCTCTCTCTCTCTCACACACACACACACACACACACACACACTTTCTCAGTCTTATCTAGTCTTTAAACTGAGCCCTTTCTTTCTTTCTTTCTTTCTTTTTTTCTTTCTTCAAATATTTTCTCTTCTCTTGTTTTTATCACTCTGTCTATTTCACTTAGTTATCTCATCTCTTCTCTCTCTCTCTCTCCCTTTCTTTCTCTCTCTTTCTTTCTTTCTCTCTCTCTCTCTCTCTCTCAACCCAACATCGTTCTTCTCCTTTTCTCTTTCTCTTTAATTTGCTTTTATTTTCTTCTTCACCTCCTCTATTTCATCTTTCTTACTTTACCATCTTTTTTTCATTCTCTTCTTTTCTCCCCCCCCCTCTCTCTCCACTCTCTTTATCTGTATTCCTATCTTTTTTGCACGAAAACAGCTCTTCCAACGAACGAATCTAGATAATTTGGTTTCTGCCTAAAGGGGTTCGCGCCAGACAATTTCCCGCCAAAAAAATTCCTAGGTTACTGTGACCTCTTGATTGTCTTTTCTTTTTTTCCCCTTATTTTGTTTTGTTCGCTCACAAAGTCATTGTCGTCCTTGACCCAGACGTGGAGCACGCCCCCTCCCTACTTCCTGCTTCTTCGACCTTGCCCTTGTCGTCTAATACCACCCAGCCCAATACCTCTTCCTTCGCACAAAAGAAGCGAAAGAAATCTTGTTAGACAAATTACTTAAACCTGAATTTAAACTGTATTTTATGAATGAAGATATGAAGGTAGTACTTGATAAAAAGGCAGGAAAAGAGGAGGAGAAGGGCTAGAAAATGAAATATAGCGGCTGGGAGCATGAGGAGGAGGAGGAGGAGGAGGAGGATTAGAAAACTGGTTGAGAAGAAGAAGAAGAAGAAGAAGAAGAAGAAGAAGCAAGAGAAAGTGAAAGTGTAAAGAAGGGGAAGAAAAAAGAGTAGAAAGAAATAAGAAGGAGGGGAGAAAGGTGAAAAAAGAGGAAGAAGGGGAGCGGGAAAAGAGGAAAGAGAAGAAGAGGAAAAAGAGAAAGAGAAAGAAGCAAACACTGAGAAAGAATAAAAGGATGGTAATAGAAGGTGAAGAAAGGAATATAGAATTGGAAAGAGGAATAGAGAAAGAGAAAGAAGAGAAAAGAAAGGAAGGAGGAATAGAATAGTAGAGAGGGAAAGGATCTGAAAAGAGGGAGAAAGAAAAGAGAAAGTGGAAAGAGAATAAGGGAAGAGGGTATCAAGAACAGAATTAGAGAAAAGGTAGAAGGAAAAGGAAGGAATACGTGAAAAAGAAAGTGAAAGTGGGGGAAGAAAAAAGAGTAGAATGAAATAGGAAGGAGATGAGAAGTAAAAGGAGAAGAAGGAGGAGGAGAATAGGAAAAGACGGTAAAACGAGAAATTGAGGAAAACAAGTAGAAAAAAGAGAAAAGAAAGAAAGCAAAAGAGAGAATTAAAAGGAGAAGGCATCGAATGTTAGAGAGGTGGTAGGGTTTGGAAAGAGGGAGAAAGAGAAGGAGAAATAGAAAGGGAATAAGAAGGAAGGTGTAAAGAACATAAGTGTGGACGAAGTAGAAGGAAGAAGAAATAGGAATAAAAGAGAAAAATGATTAAAAGAAGAAAAGAAGAGGTAAAAGAATCCAAGAGAGGGGGAGGAGAGTCGGGGGAGAAGGAATAGTGGTAAAGTCATTGCAGGGTGGGAGGGTAACGATATTTGATAAAAAGAGATCGGTAAACTAGACTGGAGAGAAAAGAAGGGGAATAGAGAAAAGAGGGGGAGAGAAAAAGAAAGAGAAGGAAAAGAAAGAAAATGAAAAAGAGGAGGAGGAGAATGTAAAGAACAAAAAGGGACGAAGTAGAAGGAAGAGGAGGAGGTTGTAAAAGGAAGAGAAAAATAATTACAAAAAGAGGATAGAATAAAATATGAAAAGAATAAAAGAGGTATGGAGTCGAATAAGAATATAGAGAGAGGGGGGAGAAGGAGGGAGGGAGAAGGAATAGTTGTATATTCAATGCGAGGGGAAAAGGTAGGAGTGGTAAGGACGTTTGAAAAAGGAGACTGGTTAACAGGATTGGAGAAAAAAAACGGGGATGTAAAGAAAGAGGAAAAGAGAATAAATTAATGAGGGAAAGTGAGAGTAACTAGACGAATGGTGGAAGGAAGAGGAATTCGTCCAATTGGAAGAGAAAGAAAATGGAGGAAAATGGACGTAAAACAACAAGATGGATCAATTATTTGAAACTTTTTTTTTTTTTCATTTCTTTGTATTCAAAATGATTGTCGTCTGCTGGTTTATTTGGTTTTGTTTTGTTGTTTCTTTTTCGGGGGTTTGGGGTTTATTTTTTTTGGGGGGGGTCCTTTTTTAATTATTTTCTATCAAAATCCTCCACAAGACATTTTTTTTTTTTTTTTGTTGATTTAGGATCCAGACACTTTCTATTTGTGGGGTCTATGAAAGTCGTATGTATTTAGATTGGAGTGATTTAATTCTTGGGAATATTTTTGACCGTAAACAAATGGAAAAGTGTCAGGATAGAAGAGGAAAGAAAGAAAGAAAGAAAGAAAGAAAGAAAGAAGAAGAAGAAGAAGAAGAAGAAGAAGAAGAAGAAGAAGAAGAAGAAGAAGAAGAAGAAGAAGAAGAAGAAGAAGAAGAAGAAGAAGAAGAGTAGTCACAGACGATAAATAAAAAATAAAAAAAATAAAACGAAATGAACAAATGGAAAGAAATAAATGAAAATATATTTGTGCAGAAGTACAACGTTAATGAAATTAGATGGAAAGATGCCGAATTCTTTCCTCTTAATAATAGAAAAATCATCTTGACAATCAAAGATGTGACGGCCATGTTTGCCTCAAATACAAATGGCTGAACGCAGGTGTATTTGCCCAAAAATTTCTTTTCTTTTCTTTTTCCTTTTTCGTCTTCTCATTATTATAACAAAGATTTTTTTCTAAGCCCCTTTTCACTCCCCCCCTCTCTCTCTCTTTTCAAAAGTCAAGGGATTTATTTTCTTCATGTGGCCCTTAAAGATAAAAATGTTCGGAAATCACTCTCTGTATGAGAAGGTGGTCAATAGCCCACAAAACATTCTGTTTAGCTTTTCCCTATGCGACTTTTTCCATCAAATTTCTTTGTTTATCAATACTTACTTAATTTTATTAAAATATATCCGGGGTGGGGGGCTGTAGAATATACCATTTCTTCTCTGCAGTGAGGTGAAGCCCCCCCCCCAACGAGTGTCCTGGTAATGACACTAAACAATCTATTGGCGAGGCTCAAGTAATACTGGAGCTTTGGGGATTGCAGAGTACGCCTTCATTGCCATCACTCCTAGATCGACTCTGGTATGGAGTGGTGGCACCTGATAGGGTCCTATCTTTGTGTCAAATAGAAATGTTTAACATTTAAACTGTGTGCAAACAAATAACTTCCTCATAACTGAATTATTAGAAACAGAACTAATTGATCATTTAAATGTGTGTAAACAAATAACTGATGTGTAACTGAATTATTAGTGATACATAGCAATACTTGAAACTCTTTAATTATGTGCCTACACTGAAATATTGGTATTACATAGGAATACTTAGAACCATTTAACTGTGTGCAAATAAATGATTAGCGTTGAAGAGCAATATTTGTAACCACTTCACTGTGTGCAGACAAAAGATTGATATTGAATAGAATTATTAGTGTTAGATTGGAATACTTGAAACCATTTAACTATGTAGGAACAAGAGCAAACAAACGTGTGCCAACAAATTAGTTTGAACTCATTTAAAAATCAAATTACCATATTTACCCAACCCCTCCGCTCGGGCGGGATATGACACAAGGTCAATTTTTTAAGCGGAGTTTAACAGGTTTGAATACAGAGTTTTCTTTCTCCTAGACTAGTTGTCTCACCAAGGCTGAAGAACCCAGTCTGCCCTACTATTTACCCATAGCTGGAGGGAGAATAATTGGATTCATACCTTTCGCAAGGGTATTAATACTATGTGAAATGCAATCAGTCTCGTCCAGGATTTGAACTTGTGTCGCCGTGTCCATTTCCTATGACGATAACCATTACACCACACGTACCTCCGCTAAAAAATCAAATTACCAACAAATTATTCACTTATAAATCATATATACATATATATATATATATATATATATATATATATATATATATTATAACAGTGTTGGTTGTTACTAAATCAGTTTGTAGGTTTGTAGCGAACAAAGTGCATTATTATACGGAGAGTGCTCGATATCTAGGATAGAGCCATTATAAAATAATAAGTAAATATATATTAGATATATATATTTAATGCCATGGAATTTAGACTGCGACCCCTGGGTTTCGTAGAGCTTTTTTTTACAAAACAATAATCATCAGGCAGTTAACAAAATGAAAAAATCCATGGCATTAAATACATTTATCTAATATATAATTACTTATTATATATATATATATATCATCATCATCATATCGCACTGGTAGCACGGATATCCCTGACCCTCTCTTGCCACTCCTCCCTATCGTTCATCGCCCTAGGTACGTCTTCAGGACAACATCCTGTATCCTCACATAGCTGCTGAATGTACGTTCGAGCTGGTCGTCCTGCTTTTGCGCGGCCATGTGTGGGGATCCATAAGAGTACATCTCTTATGAGTTCATCTCTGCTTCTCCAGCAGTGTCCTGCATGTCTGGTTCGTCTAACTTATATATATATATATATATATATATATATATATATATATATATTCAAATACGGGCAAACAAATGACTGATAGTAAATAGAATTATTTGTGTTAGATAGAAATACTTAAAACTATCTAACGGTAAAAAAATGAGCTCATGCTCGTTTACAAATGTTATCAACAAAATTTGTTTACAAATCCTATATATTTAATATACATGTATAAAGATGATTCGGCATAAGATAACCTACAATGGTTGATATGCCATAAAACCCAACCAAACCAAATCCTATATATTTAATATATATGTATAAAGAGGATTTGGCATAAAATAACCTACAATGGTTGATATGCCATAAAACCAAACCCAACTAAATTCTATATATTTGATATATATGTATAAAGAGGATTTGGCATTGAATAACCTACAAGGGTTGATATGCCATGAAACCCAACTCAACCAAATCATATATATATATATATAAAGGATTTGGCATTAAATAACCTACAAGGGTTGTAATGCCATAAAACCCCACCAAACCAAATCATATATATTTAATATATATGTATAAAGAGGATTAGTCACTAAATAACCCACAATGGTTAATATGCCATAAAACCCAACCAGACTAAATCCAATATATGAGGTGTGATCAAAAAGTATCGAGATTGAAACTCTAAATTCTTTTAATTTTTAAAATTTGTTTATAACATTAAAAATGAAGCCATATGCACAGCTGAGCAACTCTTATAATAAAGGGATGATGTCTCGATGTCTAAATTGCTGTCTAGATGTGTGCACAGATGAGCAACTTATATAATGAAGTGATGTCTAGACAATTCGGTGTTAATCGAAGATACTTTTTGATAAACAATCTCGATACTTTTTTAATAAGCTTTTTTTTTTGTTTTGTTTAGTTTGTTTTTTTTTGTTTTTTTGTGAAACAAACGATTGTGCAAGTCCCCCATATTATATCAGATTTTGCTCCTTTTGACCTTTGCCGATTTCCTAAACCGAAAATTCATCTTAAGTGCGTGGTTTGAAGACGTGGAGCGGTTTCTCACTATTGCAAAAGAAAGGATTTCAGAAGTGCTCCGGCCACTGAAAAACTCGCTGGAGGAAATTGGTTGAATTCCAAGGGAACTACTTCAAAGAAAATTAACCTTTCCTTTCGGTCTTGTTAAAAATTAACCAGTTTCAATCCTTTTTGAACGTATCCACGTATTTAATATACATTTTATAAAATTTCTCTAAAAACTCAGTGATTTTATCCCGTTCTCAGGCTTTATACAACCTGGGGTGTATCGCCTACTTCTACCCTACCTCCCTCAAAAAATGGCTAGACACATACATCAGATTTTATAGCATAGACATATAATCCGTGTGTACATTGTGGCAATGCCCACAATAAATAACGTCCTTTTAATAATAAAAACCTTCCACTCTGTCCATAATTCACGCATGTGAGCTGAAGTCTGGAGATGATGAGAGTGGTTGTATGTTAGTCCTGGGGATACAGGGGAAATGGCTTGTCCCACTGTTCTAGGAAAAGGGAGAGAAGGTCGGAATGATTGTGTAGGTGGTAAGGGTTGAGTCTGAAGACGAGCAATAACGACACAATCGGTAGGGGTCAGTTTATTGGACATTGGAAAGTGGGGCCATAATTTGGACACAAATTCTTTCCCTACCCCGGTGCTGTCAGGTCAATTTGAACCCGAAGTCAACTACTTGAGACTGAGTTTTCCTTCCAGTCTTTTAGGGTCTTCCTTACTTTTTAATTGCCCGTAGCAAATTTTTCTTGTCTCTTTTTTTATTCGTTTGATTTTTTCATCTCTTTCTTTCTTTCTTTCTTTCTTTCTTTCATCTCTTCTTTCTTTCTTTCTTTCTTTCTTTCATCTCTTCTTTCTTTCTTTCTTTCTTTCATCTCTTCTTTCTTTCTTTCTTTCTTTCTTTCATCTCTTTCTTTCTTTCTTTCTTTCTTTCATCTCTTCTTTCTTTCTTTCTTTCTTTCATCTCTTCTTTCTTTCTTTCTTTCTTTCTTTCTTATTTCTATTTTCTTTCTTTATTTATTTATTTATCTATTTCACGTTCATTTCTTCTTTCTTTTCTTCTTTCTTTCTTTCTTTCTTTCATCTCTTCTTTCTTTCTTTCTTTCTCATTTCTATTTTCTTTCTTTCTTTCTTTCTTTATTTATTTATTTATTTCACGTTCATTTCTTCTTTCTTTTCTTCTTTCTTTCTTTCTTCCTTTCTTTCTTTCTTTCTCAGCTTCTTCTTTCTTTATTTTACATTCTTTCTTTCTTTCTTTTACATTCATCTCTTTCTTTCTTACATTTAAAATGGAATTTTTCCTACTTTTCTAACGCTACACAATCTTTAGTAAACATTATACTTGACTCAGCGAAACCTTCGAAACCTGCCAAGTAGCAGCAATAAATTCAGAATTCTCATCAACATTTTAGATCAATGTCAATGCTCCAGATAAAAGAAAAAGAATGCTGATTTTCAAGGCAGGTCAGTTACATTTTTAATTGTTAGGGCAATACAACCTTTGCAACCTTTCAGGCCTGGCATCAGATAACTCACGTCGATATGTATTTATTACCCAACACCTCTTTCATGGGCAGGAGGTGATACAAGGTCAGTCTTATTGCGGAATACTGCTTATTTGAATTTGAGCTAGAGAACTCAGTCTGTCCTACTATTTACCCATAGTTGGATGGATAAAAAATAGATCCATACCTCGGACATGAGAGTGAAGTGACACACCGACAGCTCCGTCCAGGAATTGAACTCGAAACACCAATAACCGTTACACTAATTGTGCCTCAAGTAAATATTTACTAAAAAAAACGTTTGGTCGTATTAAAGCACTTCTTTGAATGTGAAGAGGTAGATAGTCCTCGGCATCCGAAATACTCTGAGTCCAGTCGGCTGGGGCTGCATAATACACTGATTGCATCTTTGAAGAGGGGTAAGACCGCACCCCAACAAGTGTTCAGGATATGACATTAAAGAATCAAATGGTGGGGCTCTAGTAATGCTGGAGCTTTGGGTAATGCGGAGTACTCCTTCACTGCCATCACTCTGGCCCAAAGTGGTAGCATTTGATAGGGTCTTATCTATGGGTCAAATAGAACTGTTTGACATTTAAACTGAGTGCAAACAAATAACTTATGTTAAACTGATTTGTTTGAAATAGAACTGTTTGATCATTTAACTGTGTGTAAACAAATAACTGATCTTTAATTGAATTGTTGGTGATACATAGCAATACTGGGAACCATTTAACTTTGTTGATTTATACTAAATTAAATTGCTTGAAAAAGAACTGTTTCATCATCTAACAATGTGTGAACAAAAAACATGTTTGATTGAATTGTTAGTGATATATAGCAATCCTTGAAACAAGATAATTTTGTTGACTTACATTTACAAATCATATATATCGCATATACTTGAATAAAACGGATTTGGCATCAAATAACCAACAATGGTTGATATGCCATAAAAACCAACCAAATCAAATCCTACATATTTGATATATAGGTATAAAGAGGGTTTGGCATTAAATAACCTACAATGGCTGATATGCCATAAAACCCAACCAAATCAAATCCTATATATTTAATATGTATGTATAAAGAGTGTTTGGCATTAAATAACCTACAATGGTTGATATGCCATAAAAACCCAACCAAACCAAATCATATATATTTAATATGTGTGTATAAAGATGATTTGGCATTAAATAACCCACAATGGTTGATATGCCATTAAAACCAACCAAATCAAATCCTATATATTTAATATATATGTATAAAGAGTGTTTGGCATTAAATAACCCACAATGGTTGATATGCCATAAAACCCAATCCAATCAAACCAAACCAAATACCCAACTTATTTATCTGCACACTCAGCTGAAGAACGAAGAAATGATTTTCTTATTATTGATTTATTTATTTTCTTTATTCATTTTTTTCCGATTTCCTTTACTTGCAATTTAGTCATTTTTCTCGCGGAAGAAATTACACCCTTCGAGTCATTCTCCATTTTTAGCCTGTGTAAGGGTCTCGAGAAGCACCCACACAGGGTCTTCTTCACGTTTTGTTATGTTCATTTGAAACAGTTTGCCGGCCTGTAGAGAACTGGGGAGGGGGAATCGGGGGTAGAATTGGTGAAGAAGGAGAAGATGGTCAAGGAAGGAGAAAGATGAAATGGAATAATTCGAGAAGAAAGAAAGAAAGAAAGAAAGAAAGAAAGAAAGAAAGAGTAAAGCAAGTGATAAGCTGAAAGAAAGAAAGAAAGAAAGAAAGAAAGAAAGAAAGAAAGAAAGAAAGAAAGAACAATAGGGAGGAAAAGGGCAATGTAATCAAAAGAAAGAAAGAAAGAAAGCTAACGGGTACTAAGGTGAAAGAAAGAAAGAAAGAAAGAAAGAAAGAAAGAAAGAAAGAAAGAAAGAAAGAAAGAAGGGTACAAAGAAAGAAAGAAAGAACTGCAGGGTAACAAGAGCAATGTAATCAGTCGAAAAAAGAAAAAAATCGAAGAACACAGAACCACTACTACCACCAAAAAATAACCGATAAATATGGAAATAAGGCCTTCATTATCTATGGGCTGCCAGAGTTAATAATAATAATAATAATAATAATAATAATAATAATAATAATAATAATAATAATAATACGTGCTAATTTGTACATTTTTCCTGGATATTGAAGTGTCATCTAAATTTTTAACTACAATATGATGAACCAGTTAGGGTAGTGTGCAAAATATTGCACTTTACATTCTTGCATATATGTATACATATACATATATAAATATATGCACACACACACACACATACATACATATATATATATATATATATATATACACATGAGGCATGAAATTATTTTTGTTCTTTTTCGCGCCTGAAGCATTGACTGTCCATATTTTTTCCTGGTTTTCTTTGTCCTATGAGAATAGTTACCACTAGTCGGCCTTTGGCAAGTCGTAACAAATTAACAAACTCATTTACACACACACACACACACACACACATTTATATATATATATATATATATATATATATATATATATATATATATATATATATATATATATATATGGAAAGGCTGAGCGGGAAAGATAGATTGATGCATTCTTGGGGGTCATAATGTTTATCGACAAGGAAAATGGAACTGTCAAACCGAATTTCAAATAAGAGCAGAACTCCTAGTTATTCGTTTTCTATTTTTTCCTTTTCTTTTTCTTTTTTTTTTTTTCCTTTTCTTTTTCTTTCATTTCGTTCTTCCTCGTCCTTTTTTACTTCTTCTTATGATTCTTGTTTCTTCATTCTTATTACCACTTTCATTTTCTTTTTCTCTTCTTCCCTGTTTCCTTCATTATCTTTTTTTAACTTATTTTCCTTCTTCCACTTTTTTCCTTCTCTTTTTTCGTTTCCTTATTCGTTTTTATTTTGTGCTCATTTCTTCAACAAATTACTCACCCTTTTTTTTCCCTACTTACTCTCCTTTTTCGTTTTCTCTTTCTTTTTTATTTCCTTTTTCTTCCTTCTTTCACTCATTTTTTCCTCTTTGTTCTCTTTTTCTATTTTCCTTGCTGTTTTTCTTTCATTTCCTTCTTTTTCGAACTCTTATATTTTTTCTTTTTTATATTTTTTCTCTTTCTTCTGTTTTTCTTATTCTTTTTCCTCTTTTCCTTTGATCACATTCTTCATTTTCTTCTTTTCATTTTTCATCTTCTTTTTCGTCACTTTCTTCTTTTTTTATCTTTCCATTAACATATTTCTCTTCTTCGTTTTCTTTATATCTCATTTCTTCTTTTTCTCTTTCGACTTTTCCTTCTCTTTCCTTCTTTGGTGTTCTTCCGTTTTTATTCCTCGTTTCTTTCTTCATCATTTTTATTCTTATTTTTTTCTTTTCCGTTCTCTTTCAGTTCTTTCTTCACTTCTTTTTCTTTCTTCTTTATTCCCCTGTATCCTTCCTCTTTCTCATTTCTTCTACTTTTTCTTCTTTCATTCTTTCTTTCTTTTTTCTTTCTTTCTTCTTCAATCCTCCTATTTTCTTACTCTTTCTTTCTTTCTTTCTTTCTTTCACTTTACACTTTACACTTTTTTCTTTCTTCTTCAATCCTCTTCTTTCTTTCTCTTTCTCATTCTTTCCTTTCTTCTCTTTTTCTTCCATTTTTTCATTTATTTTTTTTTCACTTCTTCTTTCTCTTCTTTCTCTTTCTTCTTCATTTCCCCTGTTTTCTTCCTCTTTCCCATTCTTTTGTTCGAGCTTAGAATACGCTAACTGTATCTCCTGCAGAGGGTTAAGACCCCCACCCCAAAAAGCTGTCTTCGGTATGACATAAAACTGCGTCTGATAGTGAGGCTCCAGTTCAATGAAAATGTCTGCAAATTATTTGTATTAGATAGGAATACTTGAAACCATACAACTGTGTGCAAATTATTTGTATTAGATAGGAATACTTGAATACATCCCCAAAACTGGAGCCTCACCATCAGTAAAAGTTATAGTCATATATAGGACACTCCTTTGGAGAGTCCTACCTCTCTATAAGGGATACAGATAGTGTATTCTAAGTCTTAGGAAAAAGCCTGTTTTGTTAAACATTTTTTGCGAACAATCACATGGTTTCAATTATTCCTATCCAATACAAATAATTTGCTTCCATTTGTATAGTTTCAAGTATTCCTCTGTAATACAAATAATTTGCACATAGTTGTAAGTTTTAAAGTATTCCTATCTAATACAAATAATTAGCACACATTTGTATAGTTTCACTTACCCCTTCCTTGCCATTACTCCCAGGTCCATACTGAGCATGGGTCCCATTTATGGGTCGAATAGATCTGTTTGAAAATTATTTGTATTTGATAGGAATACTAGAAACCATATAACTATGAGCAAAAAACGTTTAAGAAACTTATCCACAAATATAATTATCAATGCACAATGAATGTACTTCCCTAACCTCTTGGGATGAAATAACTTCGGACAGGTCACCATGTTGTTAAAATCAATCATTTTACTTAATCTTTATTTTTAGACTTTTTTTTTCTTTCAACCTTTTTTTTTTATTTCCTCCCTTTTTGCCATCAACTAATTTGAACCCTAAACTTTCGCTAGTCAAAAGTGATTATTCAAACTGGTTTTGTCTACTGGTATACCTCCCCTTACGTCGGTAATTCGTTCTAGGAGAGGCGACATAAGTCGAAAAATGACTTAAGTCGAATCTATTTGTCACTAGGATAAAACAGAAATAACCATTACCAATTTTGTATTTTATTTATAAATGCATTCTTAATAATATATGGTCAATAAGAATCTATTTTAAGCGAACAAATAAATAAATTTTATTTTAAATGGAGTACAGAAAAAAGTATTTTAAATTTACGGATACTTCTCTCTACATAATTGTAGATGTTTACAATTTGGCGGTTTTTACAATACATCACAGACTCTTTATTTGGGAATGTGGTTTGCTCTGAGTTATTATAAAATAAAATGGTTTTGTAACGTTAAATAACAAATACAGTTATTAGGATTATTTTGCAAGAGTAGAAAATAAACTAATCTAAGTTAAATTTACCAATATTTACATTCAATTTGTTTATTTACATCGCAGACGTAGATGGCTGTGGATCGTCAGCATCAACCGCTGGTTCTGGCTGTTGTTTTGCGTTTCGTTTTTCAATAAGAAACTTGACGAGAGTTCCTTGCGCTGTGTTCCTCTTTTCTTCAAGGATTACATGATAAGAAGTAAAAGCTCCTTGTTCTTATTTATTGTACAGTCACTTGATTTTATGTCCTTTTAAGGCTTTTCTAGTGATATTACGACTTCAATATTTGTGGTGGACAGATGTTAAGTTGTAGGAGGAGATATTGTTTTCTGATATTTAATTTCCATTTTGTAGTGGTATATTTAATTTGTCATTATATGTGGTTGCATGTTCTCACAAGCCGAAAGGTCGCCATTTATAGCGATGGGGATAACATTATTATTATTATTATTATTATTGGGTTTTTAGGTTTAAGGTTTAAGTTGGTTTTACGTTGGTTGCGTTGGTATTTCGTTGGTTGCATTGGTATTTCATTGGTAGCATTGGCATTTCGTTGGTTGTTATCCCCTCGCTAAATGTTGATGGAAAATAAAGGTGGTGGAGAAGAACGATGACGTCGTTAGGTTTTAAAGGAAGGTTTTAATGACAGCATGAAGTAAAGAGGTTTGCGCTAGTATGCTGCGAGGTCTCGTAGTAAAGAAAGAATGTAGGAAGTTGTTAGAGTGTATCATCTAATTTGTTTTTAACTAGGATCCCTTGGTCTAGAAATGACCGAAGGGATCCATAAACTAGATGGCCCTCCTCATAATAGTTGATGCGACTACTCTATTCAGGAAAAGACGTTAAGACGTCCGTTCCCTTTGGGGATTTCGGAGCGAGAGAGAGATTCGCGGGCTTTCTTCAATTTTTGGTGCTGCAAGGAAATATGGTTCGGGCTGAATAGGACAGGTCATCCTGATTGGGTGAAAATGTTCGGCGACTCTAACGGTCAAATTAAATTACGCGCCAAACAAAAATTTAGGTTTCTTTCCGCTACAAAGTCGAATAAACTGAATATTTTTTATAAACAACGTATATTCGAATAAAAAGTATATTTTTTATAAACAAGGTATAATCGAGAACGACTTACAGATATTGTTATATTGTCATCTGCTGATTCATGCAGAAATATACATATATATGCTGGATACACACTGACGCAATGAATAACAGACGTAGGCAGACTTCTTTAACAAATTATGTACCTCTCACTTTATTTGTAAGGGTACAAAAGAGTTACTCAAGGTTTGCGTGTGAGAGGGAGATGGAGACCGAACAGAACTGAAATATTTTGACGCCCATTGTCATGACCATCAACGTTGTGTCTTTCTCGTTCTTCTGATGCTCAACCGGAGGCCTTGTGGTCCACTCTGCTAGGTGTTGGCTTTCTTTACTGCATCTTATCAGCATCTTCTCTGGACCCCAATTCATCAGGGCCCCAAGCCCCTTCGGCCTGGTGTGGCTTTCCCTACCACATCTCGACTCCAACTGGCAGCAACTGAACTGGCACTTGACTTCCGTCTTGACTGCGTTATATAATAATTCAACGCCCACACGATCGCCCACTCGATCTTTGAAATCGAATGTTTAATCGTCATCAAGCGGAAATAACTGTCATGCAGTTCACAGGTCACTCTCTTCCAGTGCATCAATCTATGAGTGTACCATGGGAATTTTTTAGCTCGTCCCATTTCATCAGCCAATTTCCGCCCCCGCGATTTCCTCTCATAACTGCCATTGGAATGTGTCCCTTCCTTCCGGTGCATCACCTTGAATGGCATTTTGGGCCGGGTCGAAGGACAAAATATTACAATATACCTGTATTTCAAATGCAACCATCTTTTTTTATCCAGGTAGTGACGTCAGTGACATTATTGTTGATTGTGATACTGTTGTTTCCTGTTTTCTTTTTTTAAACTTCCTTTTTTTTTTTTTTTTTGTAGGTTCAAAAATTTGAGACTCAAAGACGAACCATTTGAACCAATTGAATTCTAAAATCTAGGGCAGTTTTTAAACGGTAAGTTCATTTTTCTTTCTTCCTTGCAGTGACTTGACCATCACTTTAGGCTATGTGTCAGTCTAAGCTAACCTTTCTAAATATTATGAAAATAATCTTGCTTGACCGATCCGAGAGTCGTAAGTTCGATCCTCTCATGTGACTCGCCTCAAAACAATGGATTTTTGCCAGTCTAAATTAAGTTTTGAAAATGTTCAGAAACTTGTCTCACTTTACAAATCCCAGTCAGTCAATTCGATCCTTACGGGTACCTTACACTTATGACCTTGTGCCCAACTTAGCTAACTTTTGTAAATGATATTAGTTGTACATCTAGTTTTCATTGATTGGTTGATTGCTTGTTTAATTCCAACGTCATGTCAACCTGTTTAGGGTTATTTTCATGCCTAAAGTTTATTCATATTCACATCTCAAATAAATGCGAATGTTTGTTCGTATTTTTCCTGAAACCTGGCTCATCCTCATCATCATAATCATCATCATGTTGTACTGCCAGCATGGTTCTCCCTGGCCCTCTCCTGCCACCCGTCTCTATCGTTCATCGCTCCCTGTAGGTCTTCAATGCTACATCCTGTAGCGGAATGAAGTTTTTGTATATAGATTCTACCTGGTCGTCCTGGCTTTGCTCGGCTATGTGAAGAGGTCCACGGGAGTATGTCGCTTACGAGTTCGTCCTTACTTCTCCAGCAATGTCCTACATATCTGGTTCGTCTTACTTGGATAGTTTTCGTGATGGGTGGTCGGTGGCCGTACAGCTGCTGCTTTGTCGGGTGCTGTCTCCAGGACTTTTTGTTAATGTCCATGAAGTTCATAAATATAGCATTATCGACACGGCCGCTGCTTGGAAAAAAAAACTGTGTTTTATTTTATCGGTCCGGTCTGATTTCCATATGACTTATAACCCATCGATAGCTGTCAATGCCTTTGCTAGTCCCGTGTTGATGTCATTTTTGTTGATGAAACACTGCTTCTTAGGTTGGTGAACTTGTCCACTAGTTTCAGAGAACTACTATTAAGTGTGGAGATATCGCCTCATTGATCAAAGCACATGTATTCCGTCTTGTCTGTGTTGACATGGAGGCCTATGCCAGCAGCTGCTCATTCCAGACTATGTAGTAGGGTTTCAGCTAGGGCGGGTGTATTTGCCAGAAGCGCTATGTCATCGGCGTAGTCCGCGTCCGTAATTGTTTGTGCGGGGTATCTTCTGGTTCTTCCTTTGTTAGCTTGAAACCTTTGTCTTTAATTTTATCAATAGACGCTCTAAGCACGTAGTCTAGGCATATAATGAACAAGTATGGGGCTAATGTGTCTCCTTGCAGCACACCTGCTACGATATCAAAGTAGTCTGTGTCTCCATCTAGGGAGCGAACTTTTACTTTCGTGTTTTTATATAGCATCCTTATGGCTGCGACGTTTTCTTTGGGTAGGCCGTTGGCGAGTAGTATTTGCTCCATCTTCCCCCTGTATATGGAGTCTAAGGTCTTGGAGAAGTCAATGAATAATATTGTAGCCTCTAGGTTTTTTGCACGTACACCTTCTAGAATTCGATGGATAGTCAAAATTTGTGATGTCGTGGATCGATTTCTCCGATAGCCATTTTTGTTCTTCCTAAATATCTTCTCAATTTTGGGTTCTAAGCGGTTGCGTAGTAGAGCATTGTAGATCTTCATATTCAAGACAAATCCAGTTGATTGATTTATCAATTGGAAATGAAAAGGCCTGATACACAAAATGTCTTTTTTCTAGTTGGCTGGGGAGAGACTGTAGAATACACCGACTGCTTCTCTGCAGAGGGGTAAGACCCCTCCCCACGATTGTCCACTGACCCAGTCGGCTTGGGATGTAGAATACACCGACTGCGTCCCTGTAGAGGGCCAATACCCACACCCAACGAGTGTCCTGTAATCTAATCCGCTGGGGCTGTAGAATACACCGACTGCTTCCCTGCAGAGGGGTAACACCCCCCCCCAGCGAGTGTCCTGTAACCCAATCGGCTGGAGCTGTAGAATACACCGATAGTAGAATACACCGACTACCCAATCGGCTGGGACTGTAGAATACACCTACAGCTTCTCTGCAGAGAGGCAAGACCCTCCCCAAACGAGTGTCCTGCAACCCAATCGGCTGGAGCGGTAGAATACGCCGACTGCTTCTCTGCAGAGGGGCAAGACTCCTCCAACGAGGACTGGCTTTGTCGGCTGGGGCTGTAGAATACATCATCTGCTTCTCTGCAGGGGGGTAGGACCCTTTCCCAACGAGTGTCATTGATATTACACTAAATAATCTGATGGTGTGGTTCTAGAAATTCCGGAGCTTTGGAGAATGAATTGCCATCACTCCCAGGTCCACACGAGTCCGGAGTGGTGCACCTATTATGGGTCAAATAAAACTGTTTGACATTTAAACTGTGTGCAAACAAATGACTTAAGCTAAATTGAATTTTTAGAAATAGAACTGTTTAATCATCTGTGTAAACAAATGACTGATATTTAATTGAATTGTCGGTGTACATAGCAATATTTGGAACCATTTAGCGTTGTTGACTTATGTTAACGAATCATATATATCTTATATGTATATAAAAACCGGATTTGATATTAGATTGCGAACAATGGTTGATATGCCATAAAACCCAACCAAACCAAATCATATATATCTAATATATACGTATAAAGAGGATTTGGTATTAAATAACCTACAATGGTTGATATGCCATAAAACCCAACCAAACCAAATCCTATATATTTAATATATACGTATAAAGAGGATTTGGTATTAAATAACCAACAATGGTTGATATGCCATAAAACCCAACCAAACCAAATCCTATATATTTAATATATATGTATAAAGAGGATTTGGTATTAAATAACCAACAATGGTTGATATGCCATAAAACCAAACCAAACCAAATCCTATATATTTAATATATATGTATAAAGAGGATTTGGCATTAAATAACCTACAATGGTTGATATGCCATAAAACCCAACCAAACCAAATCATATATATCTAATATATATGTATAAAGAGGATTTGGTATTAAATAACCTACAATGGTTGATATGCCATAAAACCCAACCAAACCAAATCCTAGCAAACCTACACGAGTGAGTTCGAGTCTCATTGGGTGCCTCTTTCATATGGCCTTGTGCCACATCTAAGCAAGAAGCTTAGTAAATTTCCAACCAAACCAAATCCTATATATTTAATATATACGTTTAAAGAGGATTTGGTATTAAATAACCTACAATGGTTGATATGCCATAAAACCCAACCAAACCAAATCCTATATATTTAATATATATGTATAAAGAGGATTTGGTATTAAATAACCAACAATGGTTGATATGCCATAAAACCAAACCAAACCAAATCCTATATATTTAATATATATGTATAAAGAGGATTTGGTATTAAATAACCAACAATGGTTGATATGCCATAAAACCCAACCAAACCAAATCCTATATATTTAATATATATGTATAAAGAGGATTTGGTATTAAATAACCAACAATGGTTGATATGCCATAAAACCCAACCAAACCAAATCCTATATATTTAATATATATGTATAAAGAGGATTTGGCATTAAATAACCTACAATAGTTGATATGCCATAAAACCAAACCAAACCAAAAGATTTCAACACTTGGTCCAGTTATTAGATTAGGAAATTATATCGATTCTTCTGAAACACATAGTATTCTCCACTGAATTAAGCAACGAAACAATATAAAAGATTATGTTTGAAAATAATATATATATATATATATATATATATATATATATATATATATAATTGAAAAACTCCACAAACCATCATTTGGGTATTATAAATCTATCTTAGCTCGTAACCCTATAAAAGAAACCACAGAATGCGTGATGCCTATCTGAAGAAGCTGGTTTCTTTTATAGAGTTGCCAGCTGAAATAAATTTATAATAGCCCAATGACGGTTTGCGGAGTTTTTTAATTATATATATATATATATATATATATATATATATATATATATATATATATATATATCATCATCATCTTCAAGTCGCGCTGACGGCGCGGATTTCCTTGATTCTCTCTCTCCATCCACCCCTGCCATCCATCACTCCCGGCAGTTCTTCCAACCTACATCGAATGTCTGCACTGAGCTGTTGTAAATAAGTTCTTGTTATTGTGGCGTATCCATGTGCAGGAGGCCCTAGAAGAACATTACTTTTGATTTCATCCTTGCTTCTCGAGCAGAGTCCCACATGTTTCGTTCGTCTTACTTGAATGGTTTTTGAGATGGGAAGTAAGTTACCGTACAGCTGTTATTTTGAGGACGTGTTGCCTCCAGGATTTGTTCAAGATAGCACGTAGCATTCTTGTGTGGTTACAATCCAGCTTTTTCTCCAAGCGTTTTGTTAGTGGTGCCTCCATTCAGTTGTACTGACTCAGCTACAGCTTGACAAAAATCCAGTTTTATCTATCAGATAGATCAGACTTCCATATGATCGATAACCAATCGATATCAGTCTATGCTTTCGCTAGGCGTATGTTAACATCAGTAAATGAAATATTGCTGCCAGGGTATATGAAATCTCTCTCTCTATATATATATATATATATATATATATGGGAGAGAGAGAAATAGTGAGAGAGAGCACTTAGTATCACTTGTCTACGTTAACAGATATCATATAAAGGTCAGTTAAAGCCACTTGAATCCTACAAAATAATATTCATTCGACAAATGTATGAGCAACATTACAAATTCATTTCTCATTGCTTTTTTGTGGCAAATCAACTCTTTGAAAACCTTTTCTCTCAAAATTTTGTTTTTCTGACGATGACCTTTGTTCAACACTCGAAATATTTCTATTTTTCTTATCACTCGTATTCATCTTTATATATATATATATATATATATAGAGAGAGAGAGAGAAATAAAATTGATAACAAGCGAATCCAAGCAGAAGGAGTGGTTTATTGAGAAGGAAAATCGATACTACAGCGTTTCGGTTCAAATGAACCATCATCAGGGCTATGAGGGATGATGAATCTGTTTGGAAATTTGTTAGTCAATAGGACAGAATGGAAATAAATAATGGAGTATAATCCGACAATATAGAGGAAAAATTGATATCAAGGTACTTCAAGGTGAAAGAGATTTATCGAGAAGCAAAATTGACTCAATATCGTTTCGGTTTAGGACTGTGAGGGGTGATATTAGGGATGTTAAATCAACGATGAACGTTTAAAAAAGCAAAAACTAAAAATCCATATATCGGGAAAAAGTTGGCCGTTTAATCAGTAAATCAGCGTTTTTTTTTTTAAATTTCGTCATGTGACTTATTGGGAATACTGTATAGAATTTATATGTTCCGTTTGTTCATCGAAAAAGATTTCGAATCAAAAGGAGGAAGAAAAAGAAAAAGAAAAGAAAAAAAAGAGAAAGAAGGAAAGAATAGAGAAGAAGAAAACAGAAGAAATAGGAGATAAGAGGATAGGAGAACGGCGGGATAAAAGAAAGAATGGGAGAGGATAAAACAAAAAAAATTTATATATATATGTATATATATATATATACATGCGAGGTGAAGGTGAATGTTGTCCTAAGGAGTTGGCAGCAGGAAGCACTATTTAAAATTACATCTTTTTCAAGGAAACCAATTCTGAGAGGTCCTTTCAAATTCTAGAAGACTGTCGGTATGAACTTCTTTACTGACAGTTGCGCCAAGAACCCTTTTCTTTACGGGAGAGTCTGTGTGTTTCCGCTCCATAAACAATATTTTCAACTCAGACTCGTTGTATAAAACTCATGTTTAGCCCATCTGTAATTATTTTTTTAATAAAATATGGTTATAACGCCATACATTCTTCTGTAAACATCACATGGTTTTTACTTTTCGCCTACCAAAAAATTGGTAACAAAACTCTGTTTAAACCTGCATCGCTCTGTTTGATTCACTGCTATTTTGAATTGCTACATAAGAAATATTTTCGCGTGATTGAAATAATTTTATCTCTGAACCAATTTCAAACAATGCAGCATTTACAAAATCTGCCCAAAAATTTATTTTACTTTTTACCCAAAAGTGTCCATTATTTATTGAATAACCCTCATATATATATATATATATATATATTTTTTTTTTTTTTAAACCGGGACATTGGCCCAGCGGTTAGAGTGTTCGCCAATGGCCCGGGAGACCTGGGTTCAATCCCAGGTCGAGTCATACCAAAGACTTAAAAATGGAACTTGATACCACCTTGCTTAACACTCAGCATTATAAGGTACGGTTCAAGGGTAAAGTGGAGCAATCCAGGGAATGGAGTAGCGCCCTCCCCTACACCTTGGTGTAGTAGCTATCGAAAAGGGAGCCTTCGGGTCACCCTCGACTATGGTCGCTAACTTTACTTTACTTACTTATATATATATCGTCATTGTCAGGTGAAGGAATTTTTACATATATCTTTCCACGTATATGTTATCGTCTACATATAGCACTCAATTCTTAGAGAAGAGCTATTGCATTTGAGCGCTATTTTCAGAGCTATTTCATGTGGCAGCGTGTATATATATATATATATATATATATATATATATATATATATATATACGCTACCACATAAAATAACAATGAAAATTGTTTCTGAGAATCAAAATTTTTTTGATTTCTTAATCAATGTTTGTTTTTATAGTGTAAATATGTTTATGCATTCTTCGTTTTTATATTTTAAACATTGTAACCGATAATTTAAAATATTGCAGAATTTTTAAAACGGTGAATACTGAAAAAATGCTAATAGTATCTTGAGAATCCATTAAATAATATATATGAATATATTAATATTCAAATATCTAGATTCTATATATATATATATATATGTAATGTGCGCGCATCTGTGTATGTGTGTGTGTGTGGGTTAATAGATATGAGAGAGAGAGAGAGAGAGAAAGAGAGAGAGAAAGAGCTATGTATCTATTTATATACATATATAGCTAACAAGCTCGCTCTCTCTATCTTGCTTTGCCCAGTCAGCTGGGGCTGTAGAATACACTGACTGCACCTCTGCAGAGGGGTAAGACTCCCCTAATGAGTGTTCTGGACATGACACTAAACAATCTGATGGTGAGGTCCCAGCAATGCTGGAGCTTTGGGGAATGCGGAGTATCCCTTCATTGCTATCGCTCCCAGGTCCACTCTGGCCTGGAGTGGTAGCACCTGATTGGGCCCTATCTATGGATTAAATAGAACTAACAGCATACTTATGCTAAAATGAATTGAGTAAACTGAATAGCTTGAAATAGAAACGTTTTTGACAATTAAACCGTACTTACACTTAAACTGCGTGCTTATGCTTAACTGAATTATTTCAAATAGAACTGTTTTTCGACATTAAAACTGTATTTACACTTAACTGAATTGTTACATATAACAGCTTGAATAGTTTGAAATGGAAATGTTTTTGACAATTAAACTGTGTACTTAGGCTAAACTGAACTGTTTTCAATAGAACTGATTATTTACATAAAAATGGATTTGGCGTTAAATAACCTACAAAGGTTGATACGCCATAAAACCAAACAAACCAAACAAACCAATCTATCTCGCTCTATATATACAAACAGATAGATAGATAGATAGATAGATAGATAGATAGATAGAATGTGTGCGTGTATCTATGTAAGTGTATAGGTCGATAGATATGAGCAGATACAAAATAAAATAAAAAACAGATATGAATAAATATAAATATATATATGTATATATGTATATAGACAAAGATAAAGAGGTTTTCTTATGGAACAATAGCTAAAATTTATTTTTGCATATTACCACTGAAGTAAGTCTGATCCTGATTAAAGACTCGGTATTTGTGGCCTTGGGCCATGCTAAGCTCTACTTAGAATAGATAGTTCAATAGATATTCAAACCCTATTACCTGAAAGGAAGTTTTAAAATGCGTAAATGTAAAACTGACTTTGCCATGTTTGTACATCAAAGGGGTTCACTCTTGGAAGTTCCCTGCAAACTAATCCCAACGGATTTGCCATAACCGGTAAGAAACCGGTAGTGTAGCCTCGCAGCAAATCCAGTCCGGAAGTAGAATTTTAATGACATATACACCTGTTTCTTTGCTGTTTTTTTTTTATGCTTTTTTTTCTGTAACATTCGTACATTCAAGCAGATATCTATTGAGCAATAACAATATATATTATTTCTGAAGAATATATATATATATATATATATATATATAGTTGTTGTAAGTTGGTGACTGTAGTCGAGGGCTCCCTTTTCAATAGCTTCTACACCGAGGTGTAAGGAAGGGCGCTACTCCTTTCCCAGGATTGCTCCACTTTACCCTTGATATGTACCTTATTTTGCTGAGTGTTGAGCAAGAATGAATCAAATACTATTTTTAAAGTCTTTGGTATGAAGCGACCTGGGATTGAACCTAGGTTAGTTTATTTTGTCATCAATAGTTTTCCCTCCCCAGATATGAATAAACAGTTGACCTGTGTTAGGCCATTAAGGTATGGTAAGGCCCATTACTCCCTATGTCTGGGAAGGTTCGAGTCTTGTCGTAAAACAGGTTAGCAGGACGGCGATATATATATATATACGTTCTCCCATAGGAGTTGAGGACTCTGGCGAAGGAATTTACGGCTGTCGCTCGCATAATGCCAAGCTCTTCAAACGAATTGCGCACTGGTATCCGGTAAGGTATAAAATGTAAACAAACGAACGCTACAATTTAGTACGTTATAATTCCCAAGCTGACGTGGTACGCTTGTTAGCTGAGCGGTATGATACAAAGTCTAACATAAAATTGGGCGGGTTTTGATCCCAGCTTCAAGCGTCCTACGTGTCTAGCCACACTGAAGAGTTGTGATACAACGAAGCAGTCTGTCTGTGGATGACAATATATATATATCAATTTATATATCTATATATACATAATTGACTTTTGCATCAAATCAGCCAACAAGATTCGAATCGCTGTAAAACTAACCATCCTATATGTATAAATATATATATATATATATATATATATATATATATATATATATATATACGAGGGGCGTACGAATATGTATATATACATAAATATATCAATGACAATATATATATATACATATAAGGAGGGAGCCGATCGTGGCGTAACAATTATCGTCGCAGTAAATGAATTCGGATACACCAGGTTCAAATCCTGAGCGAGTTTGCGTTTCATTTCGCGTTGAGGCCTTTAGGAAAGGCATGAACTTGTCATCTTAATCCTCTCTAGGTAAATAGCAAAATAGACTCAGTTATTTTGTCTTAATACACAGCCAATGTAGGAGAAGGAAATCACTGTATTCAAACCAGCTGTACTATGCTTTAAAAAAATTACCTTTTTGTCGCGTCCTACCCGTAGAAAGGAGGTTGGGTAAATATATATATCGAGACTGAAGCTGTATTTACTAAAATAGTTTTTTTATATCATACATCTTCATTGATGCATCGGGATGGGTCATCAGTGATGTTTCCTTTGGGTTCATGGGCGGGGGGGGGGTCGGGTCTTGCAACATCAGTCCCCCTCATCCAAATGACCCAGTTGGCATTGATCTTACTCCAACTCCCATCCCAGCAGCTAACCTGCGCATCGACACAAGGAAAAAAAAATGATCACAGAAAAGGCTCTATATATAATTTTGCAAAAGCCAATCAGAGCTAAGCTCTTCTGATGACCTCAAAATCTTTCCTTGAAAAATCGGGAGGCCACATTACTCTTGCTTTTCGGCCACAATGACGTCGTTATTCGGCTTATTTGTTCACTCCGGAATGAATTTCTTCCTTTTCCTTCTCCCCCCCCCACTTTTTTTTAGAATGAATGAAACTTTGATTTTCTTTAAAATATGAGCTGGCGTTTTTCTTTTAAATTCTACGAATTTCATACACAAAACTATTGCTTATATCTATAGAGATAAAACAATAAATTACAATCATAAGACAGTTATTTGTTAAAATTTGTTTTCTGTATTATGTAAATTAGATACCCCTATGACTGTAATCATATTTACCAACCCCTCCGCTTGGGCGGGATATGACACATAGTCAATTTTTTATGTAGAGTTTAACAGGTTTGAATTCAGAGTTTTCCTTCTCCTAGACTAGTTGCCTCACCAAGGCGGAAGAACCCAGTCTGCCCTAGTATTTACCCATAGCTGGAGGGAGAATAATTGGATTCATACCTTTCCCAAGGGTATTAGTGCTATGTGAAATGCAATCAGTCTCGTCCAGGATTTGAACTCGTGTCGGCGTGTCCATTTCCTACGACGATAACCATTACACCCCCTATGACTGTAATAAACGTCATTTGTTAATACATATAATATATTTTGCACGTTGACCATGCATATTAACGATTTAGCATGATCTGGGTCATTTTGATGCACACAAATGTGGAGTAATGGTTATTGTCACAGGAAGTGGCTACGGCGACACGAGTTCAAATCCTAGACGAAGCCGATTGCATTTCACATAGCACTAATACCCTTGGGTAAGGTATGAATCCAATTATTCCAGTTATGGGTAAATAGTTGGGTAAACTGGGTTCTTTAGCCTTGGTTAAGCAATCAGTCGAAGAAAAGGAAAACTCTGAATTCAAACCTGTTAAACTCCGCTTAAAAATTGACCTTGGCTCACATCCTGCCCATGCGTTGAGATTGTCAAATAAGCTGGCGACAGTAGTCGTGGGTGACCAGAAGGCTTCCTTTTCAATAGCTACTACACCGAGGTTTAGATGAGGGCGCTTCTCCTTTCCCTGGATTGCTCCACTTTACCCTTGATACGTACCTTATATTGCTGAGTGTTAAGCAAGGAGGTATCAAGTACCATTTTTAAAGTCTTTGGTATGACACAACCTGGGATTGAACTCCGGTCTCACAGACCATTGGCGAACACTCTACCCACTAGGCCAATGATATTTTTCTCAATATCCGGTCAATAACTCTAAGAATATATCTACTGTATTATCTGAAGAGGAGGATGATCCTGCCAAAACGAAGGGCTACTCTACACTCCCCAGATGGGGCTTCACCATTAGATGCGGTTTATTGTCATATACAGGATCCCCTTTGACTTGGGGCGGGGGTCTTATCCTCCTTGCACAGGACACAATCAGCGTATTTTTAGACCTCTTTGATTAATTGAATAATTATTTTTAGGGCTTAAATCAAACGAACGATAAAACCAAATAAAACATATTTTCAATATGAATAATTCTCGTAAACTTTAATAAAGGGATTCTTTTTAATTTATGATAATTTCCATGCCTAGAGGACCGACTACGTTTGGTTTGGTTTCTTTGTTTAATGGCATATCAGCCTTTGTAGATTATTTAATGCCAAAGGTATCCTTCAAGAAGAACGGTTGTGGTACAATTTAACCCATAGCTGGGAGTATAAGGGGGTTCATACTTTTCCCAAGGGTATTTGTTCGAAAGTGAACGGAATAACGACCAACCAGGAGCGATAGATGATAAGGATGGATGACGAGAGAGAGAGACAGAGAGAGAGAGAGAGAGAGAGAGAGAGTCAGGAAACTTCGTAATGTCAGTGTGACTTGATTATGATGACACCTTACAAATAATTTCCTAAACTTAAATAAAAATGATATAACGTCCTTTATTTAATAAATAATTCGTATTTAATAAGGGTAAATACAGATTAGAAGAATTGAATTGAACTTTAATAAAATCGACTTTACATCCTTCATTTTTAATATTGACCATTTTATAATATGTAAAAGGGATTTTTCATTTTTAATATTGACCATTTTATAATATGTAATATGGATAAACACTTCTAGTTAGTTAAACGCGTCAAACCCTAGTTTTTCGGGATCCAACTGACGTTTGCGTTGAGTGAAATGTTATTCCGCCAACCGCCGGGTCCGGTTCCTCCTAGGCAATAGCTGCTTGCTGAGGGTTGAGTTTATCTCTTGGTGGCTATGGCACCCGAGAAATAGGGAATGCTGACGGGATCAAGCATTTTTGACGTGGCCACGAATGAGTCTCGATTCGTTTGTGGTCGCTCACTATAAAATGATCTTGTGTCAAATCCGATCTGGTGAAAGGTCGGATAAGCACAAAACACTTCTACTTTGTATACATCTTTAAAAAATGAACACTCCTTAAAAGTTCTATAAGCTTCATTTGTTTTAATTTTGATTTCCTCCCAGTCGGCTTGTGGGGTGCTGTAGAATACACCGACTGCACCTCTGAAGAGGGATAAGACACCCCAACGAGTGTCCTGAATATGACACCAAACAATCTGGTGGTGAGGTTTCAGTAACTGGAGCTTTGGGGGATGCAGAGCACCCCTTCATTGCCATTGCTCCCAGGTCCACTCTGGCCTGGAATGGTAGCACCTGATAGGTCTCTATCTATGGCTTAAATAGAACTAACAGCATACTTATGCTCAACTGAATTATTTGACAAAAATAGAAATAGAAATGTTTATGACAATTAAACTGTACTTACATTTAAACTGCATACTTATTCTAAACTGAATTATTTGAAATGGAACTGTTTTTGACATGGAAACTGTACTTACACTAAACTCATTTTTTTTGTATAGAACTGTTTAATAAATGTGTTTATATAGAACTGTACAAACAAAATCTGTACTTACACTAAACTGAATTAGCTGAATTAGAACTGTATGAATAAACCGAATAGCTTGAAATAGAAATGTTTTCACGATTAAAGTGTACTTACATTTAAACCGAGTACTTATCCTGAACTGAATTGTTCGAAATAGAACTATTTTCATAAAATGGATTTGGCGTTAAATAACCTACAAAGGTTGATATGCCATTAAACCCAATCAACCAACCAACCAAACAAACTGTACTTATGTTGCACAGTACCGTTTGAAATAGAACGGGTTGAATAATATCACTACTGTCCCACAAGTATAGCTTTGGCATTCAATAACCCGAGAATATTGATTTGCCATTAAAAAAATAAACAAATCTGACCGTTGTCTACTTTGTGGTTATATTTATTTATATTTAAAGCCCATTTAAAAAATACTCTGTTGAAAAGACGAATTTATGCATGATTCTTGAACGAGGAGGAAATCTTTTTTTTTTCTCTTTTTGTTGTAAACATTTCGGAGTTTCCCTTGTAATTTCCTTTGGATTTAATTTTTTTTTTCTATCTTAAAAAATACAACCAGAAAAGTGAAAATAAAATAAACATTTAAAAGGGTTTTTATTATTGGGTGCTTCCTTCTGTGTAGGGTATTTTGGTGCAGTTGTTATAGCATGAAATAAAAATGGCTGTCAATTGGAAAAGGGTAAAAGCAGACGACATTTCGTTAAAAGCAGCCAGCACTTTTCATTGCAAATTTTCCCGCCTTTGATGTCTCTCAAATGTTTGTCTAATCTTACTCAGATGACTTCTCTTCCCGGAAGACGAATTTTCCTTTTTATTGACTGTAGCCATTTTCTTTTTCTTTTTTTTTTTAGAAAAAGAAATGAGGTCATTACTTCTTTTTTTAATCTTCATTTATTTGGCTTATTTTTATGCTTTAATTTGGCTACAATCTTTTTTTTTGGGGGGGTCGTTTGTTTTTTGGATTTTTTCTGTCTATATTTACTCTTTGGGTCTTCATATTTATGGTATCACGTGTTTTTATTTGCATTACCCCTCCCCACACACACACGCACATGTATATCTGAAAGGAAGTTCTCCCTCTATCTCTCTCTCTCTCTCTTTCTCTCTCTCTCTCTCTCTCTCTCTCTATATATATATATATATATATATATATATATACATAGTGTGTATACATAGCGTATATATATATATATATAGTGTATATAGATAAAGTGTATATATATAGGGGATATATATATATATATATATATATATATATATATATATATACATTATATATATATATATATATATATATATATATATATATATATACATATATATATATATATATACACTATATACATATATACACACTATATGTATTAATATATATATATATGTATATATATATATATACTGTGTATATATATGCATTATATATAGAGACTATATATATATATATATATATAATATACTATACATGTGTGTGTGTGTATATGTTGGGCAGCAGTCTTTCATTTAACCATGTTTGATTAAATAATAAAGACACATTTTGTCTATATAATTTTATTAAGATCCTTTCAAGTTTCCTGATAAGTGTTCTGAAAGGATATTGATACAATTATATAGACAAAATGTGTCTTTATTATTTAATCAAACATGCTTAATATATATATATATATATATATATATATATATATATATATATATATATATATATATATATATATATATATATATATATATATCCTAAACTACACTATTTAAAGATTTTTTTCATTTTCTGTCGAGGTTTCTTTTCGAAAAAACTTATTTCATTTTTATTTATTCATTCGTGATTTTTTTTTTTTTTTTCATTTTCATTTCTTCGTTTTTTTATATCGGGGATAGTATTTTTTTATTCTCTTCTCTCTCTGTCTCTCTGTGTTTTCAAAAAGGTGATAATCATTCGACCGGAAGTAAAAGTGACTTTAATCTTCATTGGTGATCATTCTGTATACAGTCAGGAGGTCAGGATGCAAAGAAAAACCTTTGGCCTTCAAAAGAAAAAGAAGAATAAGTGAATAAATAAAATTGGGCTATATCAAACCCTTACCCACCCACTGGGACCCTAATTATCTTATGCTTCGTTGCACCCTTAACTAATCCATTCCCCCCTCTCATTCTCTCTCTCTCTCTCTCTCTCTCTCTCTCTCTCTCTCTCTCTCTCTCTACTGTAAAGAACCTATGAGCCAAACTAAGAAAGTCTTAGTGAATAACACGTTAGTCACTGCTTCCAGGTAGGACTTGAAGTTGAATTCGCCATTTTAAATGAGAAATTTTAATTCATCCGTAGCAAAGAAAGGAAAAAAAATGCAAACAAGAAGAAAGAAAAAAAAAGAAAGAGAAGACAAAAGAAAAAGAAATAAAGAAAGAACAAACGAAAGAAAAAGGAAAAGAAAGAAAAATTGACCCCATGTCGCATCATTCTCGCTTGGAGGGTTAGGGTTAAATACACGCGTATAAATACGAGGTGCATACGATAAGTTTCCAGACTTTTTTCGTATGGGCATTTAAAATTATTGAAGACTCTTGAACATTCAGTATGTTATTGCTATACATATGAGATGACTGACCAATTTTTATGATTTCAGATTCAAACGAGCGGCTACAGCAGCAATTGGAATACACCCTGCTAAAACATGATTGTCAAAGCAGGTGAATTTCAAAAAGGCAATCTGACACTTTAGAAGAACGATATGAAATAAAATATTCTGTTTTAAACTTGGAAAAAATACCACAGAAACGTATGAAATGCTTCACACTGCTTTTCGACCATCTTGCATGAATCGAGCATCAGTTTTTGAGTAGCATAAGAGATTCAAGGAAGACAGGGGGTCTGTGAGGGATGATGAGAGGTGTGGGAAGAGTAAGGAAGTCAATAACGCAGAGTTGATTGGCTAAAGGGTTAGGGTTAGGGCTACTATGTTGAGGTTTTAAGGGAGTTCAGGAAGAGATTCCGTCGGAAGAAGCCAGCACTCTTCAAATCGGCTCAGTGGCATTTCAAGCAGGACAATACACCAGTCCATAACTCCATCCTTGTCACAGACTATTTACCCAGATGGGCATCAAGACAGTTACTCACCGTCCCTATAGTTCAGACCTTGCTCCCTGTGACTTTTGGTTATTCCCTAAGCTCAGAGGCTGTCGTTATGAGACAATTGAGGCGATGAAAGAGGCTGTGACGAAGGTCATTGACACGCCCACACAAGAGGACTTCCATGGGGCCTTGCAGAAGTTGTTAGAACGGTACAACAAGTGCATTGCAACCGGAGGAGATTACTTCGAAGGGGACTAAAGTTTCATCTGTCTACTATCACTAAAAGTGCCCATACGAGAAAAGTCTGGAAACTTATCGTATGCACCTCGTATATATTCTTCCATTATCTTCTTTTCTCTTCCTTTCTTCTCCCTTCTTCTCTGACCCTGAAGAATATACCGACTGAATATCTGCAGAGGGGCAAGACTCCCTCAATGAGTGTCCTGATGTATGACACTAAACAATCTGATGGTGAGGCTCCAGCTCTGTAGCTTTAGGGAACGTGGAGTACCCCTTTATTGCATAACTCCCTGGTCTACTCTGACCAAGATTGGTAGCACCTGATAGGGTCCAATCTATGGGTCAAATAGAACTGGTTAACATCTGAACTGTATTTATGCTAAACTGAGTTGTTTGGGATAGAACTGCTTTTACATTTAACAGTGTATTTGCATTAGATAGAAATAAGTGAAATGGTTAATAGGAATTGTAATTCCTTAAATTATTGTTAAATCTGAAGAATTGCATTAAAATGTGGGTTATTTACTGTAGAAATTAAATTAGATCCTTCGTCTAGTTATTTTGCTATAAATAACCGGAAACGAAAAAAAAACTGGAATTGGCCGAAACTCTTCACCACTCTTCACCCTTCCCTCCTGTGTCCATTCTGGCGGTATTCATTATATCCATTGGATCTGAAGAAGTCCTGTTAAATTTGAAGTTATTGATTCATATCAATACCTATTGCAGGATAGAAATAAATTTATAATCCAAAAGTGACCGGATTTTGTTTTTCTTAAAGGAATTGTTGTTCTGTGGTGTCAGTTACATTGAGCTCTTAACCAGGAATATTCAAATATTCGAAGTTTGAATAATTTAATTATCCTGACTGAATTATTCCCGACTCCGTTTTGACTGGACAGAGGAATACACACACACACACACACACACACACACACATATATATATATATATATATATATAGAATTAACTTAAATCGCTAGTCGAAAATCTTCTACTAAAGTTTCACCTTAACGGATCATCAGGAAGTTTCGCCTTTTTCTACCAGTATTCACGGTACCAGAAAAAAACAAAAAAACCCTGGCCAGGAACAAGAGAAAAAAATATCTCGAATCACGGTCCAGAGGAAAAAGAAAAAAGTTTTTTGGGGTAAAAAAGAAAGAAAAGACCAACCTCGTCCTACTCCTTGAAAAAAATCAAGGGGTACTAAGTCAGTGGCCAAAAGAAAACCAAAAAACCCTCCGCGAATACTGCAATGCTATAATTACTAAAGTGCTCAACATTAAACAATGGAGCCAATATATATATATAATTCCATCATTAATTTCTCGTTATTGGCCTCTCATCCCGGTCTTCTGGTTATCAGTGTCCAATACGCTAAAAAAAAAAACGTATAAATGGTCATCTCTCTTATCTTCAAATATAAGTACACTCATATACGTGTAAAATCTTTGCTATTTTGTCAGACATGCATATTTTGTCACTGGTGTTAGTTGGATGTGTGCCGCTATTTCAGGATTTATCTTTAAAAAAATTGTCTCTTTGTGATCTTTAAAATGTTGTAATAAAGCGGTCACTATTATTTTGTGTGTCCACAATCAATCACATATCTTTTCTTTTCCTCTTTTTCTTTTTCTTTATTTATGAATAAATAGAAACAAAAAATTATTTATAAATAGTATGGTGAGTCAAAAGATTTTCAATATTTTGTATGTGCTAATTTGTGATGCTTAGAGTGTTCGCCAATGGCCCGGGAGTGACCTGGGTTCAATCCCAGGTCGAGTCATACCAAGGACTCAAAAAATGGTACTTGATGCCTCCTTGCTTAACACTCAGCATTATAAGGTACTGTTCAAGGGTAAAGTAGAGCAATCCAGGGAAGGAGTAGCGCCCTCCCCTACACATTGGTGTAGTAGCTATCGAAAAGGGAGCCTTCGGGTTACCCTCGACTATGGTCGCCAACTTTACTTACTTTTACTTATTTCAATATGGCCAAAGCAGTTCAATACGTGATAAATATACGCTGTGGCTGGTAGTATCGTGATAGTTTGTACGCTGACACGTTCTGCATTGTTTCACTCCGGGAGTGTTTTCAAAACTGCACAGATGAACGTGCAAAATAGTCTAATTCGGGAACAAGCATTACGAGTTCGAACTGAGGCATAACGCCGCGAAAACAACCAAAAATCTTTGTTGCTTAAAGGGGGAGGGTCACAGTTGGTCACAGTTCAATTTTGAATCTGGAAGAAATTTTGCTTGGATTACAAGAACCTTGACGATCAGACAGGGTCAGATAGGCATAAAGACAAATCGGACGAGTAGCACTCGCAGAGTATCAGGCGAGTTCTGCATCTCAGAGTCCTGTGTTGTTGGACACCTTCGAGACTTTGACAAAGTCAGCTCGACCTAAAAGCGTAGATTCCAAGACATTGCTCTAAGCCAGAAAGGCTAACCTGCTGAGTAGTACACGGAGAGTATCAGGCGAGCTCTACATCTCACAGTCCCGTTTGGTTGGACACTTTCGCGACTCCGGCGTAGCATCCGGAGTTGTCGAACTGTTCTTCACGTACGACTGCACCTGATCAGATTAGTAAAGCCATAAGACTCCACCAAATAAGATTACCGGTTGGCCGGGGGGGGGGGAACCACTAATGCTTGTGTTCGGGATCCAGGTTGCAATATTTGAAACCATTTAGTGTCCTGGATATGACACTAAACTGCATTTGATGTTGAGGCTTCAATCTCGAAATATGAGGAATGTTGAGTATCCCTTCATTACCATTACTCCCAGGTCCACTCTGACTCAGAGTGGTAGTACTTGTTTGAGTCCCATCTATGGGTCGAAATAGAACTGTTCATTAATGTTAGATAGAATTACTAGCGTTAAATACCAATACTTGAAACCATTTATCTGTGTGCAAACAAATGATTAATATTAAATAGAATTATTAGTGTTTGATATCAATACTTGAAACTATTTAACTGTGTGCAAACAAAAGATTAATATTAAATAGACTCCTTTTTGTCCGATAGGAATACTTGAAACCATTTATATGTGTGCAAACAAATGATTAATATAAGATAGAATTATTTGTGTTAGATAGCAATACTTGAAACTATTTAACTGATATTAGATAATACTTGAAATTCATTTAATAAATGGACTCTTCCTCCTATAGAAATGAAAATACCTACAAACTATTCGCGTACGAATTATATATATATATATATATATATATATATATATATATATATATATATATATATATATATAAGTCCAATTTGGCATTAAATAACCAAGAAAGGTTGATATGCCATTAAACTAGATACCCAAACCAAAACAAAATATTACAAAACTTTTGACTCAAGCTCGTAAATATTTTTTTTTTTAAATATATATTCTTGGGCGTTTTCCTGTTTGTTCGTTTTTGTTGTTGCTGCTGATGATGTTGTATTTTTTTGGGGGGGAGGTCATGGAATTGATCCAAGTAAATAAATAAAATGGTAATCCATAGAAATTCAATCGAACGTCTTCTGTGGAGGGTGTGGATAATTTCTAGCGAGTTCCAGTCTCAAATGACTTGTGAACTGTGGACCCATAAACTATGAAACGGGGCGGATAAAACATTTAACTTCAAAAACGTCTCAACTCACCGACCCCGCCCCCAACAACCTCTATTTACACTGATTAGCTTAAAATATATCCTACTTTAACTTGATATAAGTTGATGCGAAATTCCTCGTAGGCCTAATCTTGCCCCGGCCAGAAAAACGCCTTTAACCCTTTCACTCCCGAATTTCATTTCTATTTCGACACTTAAAACGTCGGACCAAAAACATTAATTAGCTTATCCAAAATTTTTAAAAAATCAGAAGTGAAAAATTAGGTTTTTTTATTTAATGGCATATCAACCCTTGATAGTAATTTAATGCCATATCTTGTTCATATATATATATATATGTGTGTGTGTGTGTGTGTGTGTGTGTGTGTGTGTTTTGGTTGTTTGGGTTTTACGGCATATCAACCTTTGTAGGTTATTTAACGTCAAATCCATTTTTATGAAAATAGTTCTATTTCAAACAATTCAGTTTAGCATAAGTACGTTGTTTAAATGTAAATACGGTTTAATTGTGAAAAACATTTCTATTTCAAGCTATTCAGTTTAATCAAACAATTTAGTTTTGCATAGGTATGCCGTTAGTTCTATTTAACCCATATATAGGGCCCTATCAGTTGTTACCACGCCGGGCCAGAGTGGACCTGGAAGTGATGGCAATGAAGAGGTACTCTGCATTCCCCAAAGCTCCAGCATTGCTGGGACCTCACCATCAGATTGTTTAGTGTCATATCCAGGACACTCGTTGGGGTGGGGTTTCTTACCCCTCTGCAGAGAAGCAGTCGGTGTATTCAACAGCCCCAGCCGACTGGGCAATTAAGAAAATGGGAAAGAAAATAATGAATCTTTTAATAGCAGAACAAAATGCCATAAGAAATAATTATTTTAAATTAAGAAAAGATTGACATTATTGATTCTTTCTACACCATCATAGCTTCAAAATATAAACGCTCTATCAATGATATTGAGCACTTATATATATATATATATATATATATATATATATATATATATTATCATCATCGTCATCATCATGTCACGCTATCAGCACGGATATTCCTGACCCTCAATCGCCACCCCTCCTTATCACCCATTGCTTCCCGTTGCTTCAGGACTACATCCTGTATCGGCACAGGTTCGAGCTGGTCTTCCTGCCTTTGCTCGGCCATGTGAAGGGATCCACAGGAGTCCATCACTTATGAGCTCATCCCTACTTCTTTAGCAGTGTCCTGCATGTCTGGTTCGTCTAATTTGGATAGTTTTCGTGATGGGTGGTATGTGGCCGTACAGCTGCAGCTTTGTGGGTTGCTGCCTCCAGGACTTGTTCAATATTGCTCGTAGCATTCTTGTGTAATTGCTGTCAAGCTTTTTCTCCGTCTGTTTAGTTAGCGTTCATGTAGTGCATCCATATAGCAGTATCAACGAGACCGCTGCTTGGAAGAAACTGCATTTCATTTTATCGGCCATGTCTGACCTCTACAGTATATGACCGATAGTCTATTGATAGCTGTCCATGCCTTTGCTAGTAGCGTGTGGATGTCTGTCTCGGTTGATGAGACATTGCTTCTTAGGAAGGTGAACTTATCTATTAGTTTCAGAGAGCTACTGTTTAGTGTGGAGATGTCGCTTATACCGTATCAATTAAGTCAGTAAACAGACTTAAACAGATTAATATTTATAGACATATATATTCATATGGCCTTGTGCTAAGTATGTTCTTAGACGAAAGCAACAAGCTGGAAACATACTTGTATGTAAGAACAAAATAAATAATTCTAAAAAAAACGAATCTCTTAGTGGACATATCCCTTTCATATATATATATATATATATTTATCCGATCAGTGACCAAAGACTGTGGGTGTTGATTATTTATATATAGAATATTTGAAGGGTTTCATATAAATCTACAGGAGTGCTCGATGTATGGCTATTGTTATATATTCCTTTTCGGGTTTATATAATAAAAAAAACCCATCACATACAGAGCTTATACTATGTCACTAGAAGAAATTCTACCACGCTTCATCATCATCATCATCATGTCGTGCTGGTAGCACGGACATCCCTGGCCCTCTCTCGCCACTCCTCCCTATCGTCCATCGCCTCAGGCAGGTCTTCTGGACAACATCCCGTATCATCACATAGCTGCTGAATGTATGTTCGTGCTGGTCGTCCTGCTCCTGCACGGCCATGTGTGGGGGTCCATAAGAGTACGCTTAAATTGTCATAATAGAGAGTATGTATGTCATCTGAAGAGACGAAGATTATATTCTTCACCGAAATAAATATATAACGACAATTTAATCGTTGTTGAGTTTTCTTCCAGTTACAATATATATATATATATATATATATATATATATATATATATATATATCGGAGTTAGGCTTCCTGATGATCCGATAAGGTGAAACTTATGTAGAAGATTTCCGACTCGCGATTTAAGTTAATTTTATAATTGGCTCCACTCGTGTTGAGCACTCTTGTAATTGTAGCATTGCAGGATTCGCGGAAGGTTTTAGTTTTCTTTTGACCAACTGACTGCGTATCCCTTGATTTTTTTCAAGGGGTCTGACGAGGTTTGCCTTTTCTTTCTTTTTAACCTATAATATTTTTTCTTTTTCCCCCGGGCGGTGATTCGAGATATTCTTATCTCTGTTCCTGGCGGGGGGGTCTTTTTTTCTGGTACCGTGAATGCTGTTAGATATTAGATTAGTAAATATATACATATATATATATATATATATATATATATACACTGGATATTAACTAAGTTTAACCAATAATAATATGCAACAATAATGCGCCAAATAGAAAATGACAGCATTCAGATGCACATCTAGAGATTCACAGCAATGTACATCTTGTCCTGGATATGACACTAAACTGTATCGGATGGTGAGGCTCCGGTCTGGGAGTTTGGTTAATGTAAAATAACCCCTTCATTAGTATTACTCCCAGGTCTCGTCTGTCTCTGAGTGGTTGAACCAGTTAGGATCCCATCTATACGTCAAATAGAACTGTTCAATCATTAACAAAAGATTATTGTTATTATTATGTTGAAACCATACTCCAGTATACAAATTGTTCGCATGAGATAAGGAATACTTGATAAACAGAATTATCGATGTTAGATAACAATACTTAAAACGATTCAACGTTGGGCAACCCAATTATTGATATTAAAACCAATTATTGATATTAAAACTCATTTAAAAAATTAAGTTCCAACTAACAATTCGCTTACAAATCAAATAAACAGGGTTTCGCATTTAATAAACCACGAGGCTTGATACGCTATAAAGCACCAACTAACCAGCTATTATATATATATATATATATATATATATATCTTTAAGAAAAAACCAAAGACCGGTTAATTTAGGATTATAAATTTATTTCCATCCTGTTTTTCAGTTTCTGGTGTAAACCAAAAACACGAAGAAAAATATAACAGGACTTCTTCAGATCCAATGGATAAATAAAACAGAAGAGACACGTGGGGTGGAGGGGGAGGGGGAAGAGATTAAGGAGTTACCTCCTCGTTTTATTGAATTTCCGTTTTTTTATTTACCTATTTATTTTATTTTCAAAATTCTTCCGTCATATTGCTCTGTAAAAAAATTACATTGAGCTCTCCACCAGGAAAATTTAAATGTTCAGCTCCTGAATGATTTTCTTGTCCTGAAGGAATTACTCCCAACACTGGTTTAACTCGACCGAATAATACTATATATATATATATATATATATTGATACAATGGATATTAAGTTTAGCCTGTAATAATGTGAAACAATGATGACATGAGAAAAGGTTTGTGATGCACCAAATAGATAATGACTGCTTTGAGAAGCACATACTATTGGGAACTTTTTGCACAAACATCAGGGCAACCAAATAAGGACTTTTCCCTTATGATAAACCTGGAAAACAATGGTGTCTCCCAATCTTCCGCCTTAGCCCCGATCTCCAACTCCAACGCCAACCAACTCTTTCCTCTTCTTCTAAGTGGTAACCAAGGGCAACATCAATAGTAGTAGCAGCAGCAGCAGCAGCAAATGAATCAGAGTAATTAAAACACTTTTACAAGAACAAAGAAACGTTATTTTTCAACTTTACGATTGAAGGGCTGGGGACGTTTGTGGCAGGGGGGGATCTGTAAATTTAGGGCTCCGGTCGGCTGAGGCGTTCCTTTACCTTTTTCCCAACCCCGGAGTTTTTCCCAAGCCCTGACTCATTGATTTATTATAGATATTTACTAAGCTTAGTTTGGCTCAAGGCTAAGTGGAATTAATTTGTTTGTTTGTTTGGGTTTTATGGCATATCAATCTTTGTAGGTTATCTAATGCCAAATCTATTTTATACAAAAAACTGTTCTATTTTAAACAATTTAGCTTAGCGTAAGTACACAGTTTAATTGACAAATGCATTTATATTTCAAACTATTCAGTTTAGTCAAACAGTTCTAATTCAAACAATTCAGTTTAGTATAAGTATAGTTTTTGTTTACACACTGTTAAATGTCAAAAAAGTTGTATTTCGAACAATTCAGTTTAGCGTATTACAGTTTTAATGTCAAAACAGTTCTATTTCAAGCAATTCAGTTTAGTATAAATAAGCAATTTAAATGTCAAAACAGTTCTATTTTAGATCATTCAGTTTAGCATAAATACGCAGTTTAATTGCAAAAACAGTAAACTCTCGAAACCACAGTTAAGTTCTATTTGACCCATGTACAGGACCCTATCACGTGCTACCACTCCGGGTTCGAGTGGACATGGGAGCGATGGCAATGAAGGGGTACTCCGCATTCCCCAAAGCTCCAGCATTACTGGAACCTCACAATCAGATTGTTTAGTGTCATTATCGTTAGTAGAGATGCAGTAGGTGTATTCTTCCCCCACCCCCAGTCGAATGGGCAAAAGCGAAATAAAGTTCGGCAATTATGTTGTGAGCTTTCCTAAAAAATCATTAGGTTTTTCACCTGGGCTTAAACATTGTTCTCTGTTGATCTTTTAATGGCATATCAACCAACTAGGGTTATTTAACGCCAAATGCGTCCTTCTAGAACAACAGCAGAGATACTATTTAACCCATCGCTGAGAAAATAAGGCGGTTTATATTGTATCAGTCCGGAAGTGAGCGCGATAGCGCGACTGGAATTCTAACTCGTTACTACGATTCTGCAGTCCAGCGCTTTAACCATTACACCACGAGGACACCCCCACATTGTCCTCAAATTCTAAATACTTAACGATCTCAGAATCCTAACAAAGCACTTATTCACTAAAATTACCTTACAACATGACACTAAACTGCGTCTGATGGTGAGGCTCTAGTCCCGTTGTTTAGGGGAATTTGGAGTGTCTCTTCGTTGTCATTACTCCCAGGACCTTTTGTACCTGTTCGGATCCCATCAATGGGTGAAATCGAACTATTTAATCTTTTACTATACTTGAAACCATTTAACTATGTGCAAACAATAAATAGCAATACTTGAAACCATTTAACTGTGAAAAAATAGAACCATAATTTTTTGATACCAACTGTGTGCAAACAAATTATTCGTTTACAAATATATGTGTGTGTATAAGCAGAATTTGGCATCAAATAAACTAAATGGTTGATATGCCATAAAACCCAACTAAAAACTAACCAAACAGCCAATCTTACTGTTGGGGGTGTTCTCGTGGTATAATGGTTAAAGAGCTGGACTGCGGAATCGTAGTACGCGAGTTCGAACTACAGTCACGCATTTAGGTTCACTTTCAGACAAATCCCCTTTGAGAAAGGCATGAACCCCACTATTCTCCCAGCTATCGTTTAAATAGTACCTGTCCTTCTAAAAAAAGATGGATTTGGTATTAAATAACCAGAGAAGGTTTATATGCCATTAAATAAAAAACAAACAAACAAAACAAAATCTTACTGTAGGTGAGATTTAGTAAATGTTGACAGTAAGTATTCCTTGCAAATTTTCCAAAAAGGGGAAAGTCTTGTGAATGACATTAAAATGCATTTGATCTTAAGGGTTCAGTTCTGGGGCATCTCTTCATTGTCATTACTCCTAGGTCCACTCTAAGCTGGAGTGGTAGTACCTGCTAGGGTCCCATCCACGGTTTAAATTGATCTCTATAAAAATTATTCGTATACAAAAGAACTTATTTCGTTTGGTTTTGTTTCTTTTGTTTCAACCTTCGTAGGTTATTTAATGCCAAAGTCATCCTTGAAAAAAAAAAGACAGTGATACTATTAAACCCATAGTTTGGTGGATTAGGTTGTTCAAATTATTTCCCACGGGTATTTGTTTAAAAGTGAACGTGATTGAAATTTGAACTGGTTTTAAAGTCACAGTCCAGTACTTTGGCCGCCATTCTGCAGCGGAAGACTCCACCATAAATTAATCGTATAAAAAATTGTTACTTTGAAGCTTTAATTGTTTACTAAGGATTTTTATCAGTTACTTGAAACCAATTAACTGTGTGCAAACAAATAATTATAGTTAAATAGAAAAAATTACTTAAAACCATATAATCATTCGTATTACATAGAAATATTTGAATCCATACAACTGTGTGCAAATTATTTGTATTAGATAGGAATACTTGAAACCATACAATTGTGTGCAAATTATTTGTATTAGATAGGAATACTTGATACCATACAATTGTGTGCAAATTATTTGTATTAGATAGGAATACTTGAAACCATAAAAGTGTGTGTAAATTATTTGTATTAGATGGGAATACTTGAAACCATATGACTGTGTGAAAATTATTTGTATTAGATAGGAATACTTGAAGCCATATAACTGTGCGCAAATTATTTGTATTAGATAGGAATATTGAAACCATATAACTGTGTGCAAATTATTTGTATTAGATGGGAATACTTGAAACCATATGACTGTGTACAAATTATTTGTATTAGATAGGAATACTTGAAACTATATGACTGTGTGCAAATTATTTGTATTAGATAGGAATACTTGAAACCATACAACTGTGTACGAATTATTTGTATTAGATAGGAATACTTGAAACCATACAACTGTGTGCAAATTATGTGTATTAGATTGACATCATTTAAATGTGCGCAAAAAAAATTAAAAAATAACTAAAAAATATATAAATATAAACGTACAATGATCGTAATTTCCTAACCTCTTGGCATAACATAACCGTAGTTGGGTTGATATGCCATTAAAATCAATCAGTTAATCAATCAATCATAAGATTACCTAAGTCCGACATACAGCTAGAGTAGACAATAACATTTCCAGGGCTACAGAGACTACACTATGATCTTAGATTGAGTGCATAGATACTACAGTCTCATATTGTCAGAAGTTATGTTCGCACAGACAAATAAATAAAAGCTATATTAGGCATAATATAACATCGCCCAAAAATAAATGACCATGTGCCAAACTAGATTTTAAAAGTACAGTATCGTCCATAGAGAAGTACACCTCTTACCTATTTATCAATAAAAAAAAGTTAATTTCTTCATTAACCAAAGATACCAAGACTATATCATTCCTAATGAAATATTATGCTATCAAAACGGATATTATTAGGTATTATTTATCACCGAAATCTACCGCATCTTATTATTATAAGGGTTGTACATTGAGGCTACTATATATTCGTTTACTTTGGGTTACAAAGTTTCAATTTTGTAGAATTTGGTCATAAATGGTACCTAATAATATCCGTTTTATTATATAATGTTCAGTATTTTTCTTAATACCGGCTCATTGGCCTTGTGGGTAGAGTGTTCGCCAATAGTTCAAGAGACCTGTGTTCAATCCCAGGTCACGTCATACCAAAGACTTTTAAAATGGTACTTGATACCTCCTAACTTAACACTCAGCAATATAAGGTATGTATCAAGAGTAAAGTGTTGCGATCCAGGGAAAGGAGTAGCGCCCTCCGCTACACCTCGGTGTAGTAGCTATCAAAAAGGAGCCTTCTGGTCTCCCTCAACGAAAGGGAGACAACTTTACTTTCTTATTTTTCTTTTAAGAGTTGGTTGGTGTGTAAATATAGTCAATACTGTATATACGTGGTCAATACTCTCTCATAGCCCAGTCGGTTAGGGATGCAGTATACACCGACGGCATCTTTGCAGAGGGATAAGACCCCCTCCCTAACGAGTGTCCTGTAAGACTCCTGGCAGTGGGCTGCTGCACTGTTCTGTGCGGTCCGCGGAAGGCTGTAAAAAGTTTAAGAAAATAAACACTTGCACTTGAATCGAGAGTGGATTCTTTTGATTTTAAAAGATAATCCAAAACCCAGTGATTCGACCCTCCTACCAAAAAGTTTACGTACCCCTGTTTCAGGACATGAAAATAAATCTATAAAAATTTGTGAGTTTAGATAATTATTTATGATGGTTAGAACCAGGATGTTCAGTCTAACCGATGTCGCAGACAGATGACTTGTTCAGAGAGAATCTGTATCGCTTAGAAAAAACTTGAGAGAATAGTTCTTCAGGCTGACACCGAAGTACCCTACCCACCGAGTCGCCACTCATATATGATTTGGTTGGGTAGGGTTTTTGGCATAGCAACCATTGTAGGTTATTTAAAGCCAAATTCTCTTTTTACATATATATCAAATGTATAGGATGTGGTTTGGCTTTTATGGCATATCAACCATTGTTGGTTATTTAATGCCAAATCCTCTTTATACGTATATATTAAAAATATAGGATTTGGTTTGGTTGGCTTTTATGGCATATCAACCATTGTTGGTTATTTAATGCCAAATCCTGTTTTTACTTATGTATATCAAATACATGATTTGTAAACATATTTTGTAGATACACACAGTTAAAGGATCAAACAGTTCTATTTCTGATAATTCAATTTAGTATAAATCAACAAAGTTAAATGGTTTCAAGTATTGCTATGTGTTACGAATGATTTAATTAAACGACAAGCATTTGTTTACACACAGTTAAATTATCCAACTGTTCTATTTCAAACAATTCAATTTAGCGTAAATCATTTGTTTGCTCTCTGTTTAAGAGTCTATTTGGGCCATAGATAGGACCTTATCAGGTGCTACCACTTCGAGCCAGAGTGGACCTGGGAGTGATGGCAATGAAGGGGTACTCCACATTCCCCAAAGCTCCAAGTGTTTCTGTGTTGTGGAGTGCTGGATTGATTCTAGTTAAGTACGTAGCTGTGTTCATCATAAGCAGGTGATGTCATATGTGAACCCGAAGACCCTTGGTGCTGGTTTGAAAGTGTAGGGATAGCAGCTAAAGGGTCACGTGATAATGAACCCACCGAGGCTGTATGAAGATGCATCTGCGTCCGATGCATTCTCAAACTACCGCTCCAAATCTAACGCTTTAGAATCATTCACTCCTTCCTAAATAGGAGCATCAGTATCATTATGGACAGCTGTTACCGATGAAATGCTAATTAGATTCCTATCTTCAGCGGCATCATTAAGTCATGTCCGTACAGTCAGTTGCTGCTTTGTGGGGTGCTTCTTCCAGCATTTGTTCAACGCAGCACACAGTATTCTTGTATAGTTCCGATCGAACTTTTTCTTTCTGTGTTTCGTTAGCGTTCATGAGGTGCATCAATACTTTAGTACTGTCACCGCCACAGTTCTAGACCTATTTCATACTTCGGCAGTCATATCTCATCTACTGAAAGGGAAGTCAAAATATGCGTAAGGAAGGCTCGGACGGCTATTGACAGGTTATTTATAATAAAGAAATCGGATCTCTGATCAAAAATAAAATTCTTTACTCCTTCCTTAACAGAAGCATCATTATCATCAAGGATTACTATGAACTATGACATACCAATCAGAATCCTTAATTTCTTCCTCGATAGAAGCATTAATATCATCATAGACCGCTGTTCTAATGGGAACCCAACGCTATCACGGGTTGTCTAGAATTAAATCAACCTCGGATTGGTATGGCACAAGGTCATACGGAAGATTGTGTTGCATCAATATTCCAAGCGAAGAAAGTATGCTTGTCTTGAAAGTCAGTGTTCGAAATTCTGGCGCGACACAATCTTCCTATTCATTTAATTGTTCTTAAATATCTTAAATATCTTAAATATCGATATGTTAAGAAAAGTCTTTGGGGTCATCTTGGTTAATTAGGTGGGTAGGGGTTGATCATGCAATCTATCGTAAATGAATTCAGTCCCACAGACTGTCTTTTTGTCGCGTGAAACTTGACTTGAGATATAATTACCCTTGACATGAAGAAAGCAAAAAAGTGTCACTTGATATTAATGAAGCCGTGTGATGTCATCTTGGGAAGGTTACTAAGTGTGATCTGAGGCTTCAAAACAATACGACATGACGTCATCAAAATATGGACCAATTACAAACGAGTAGAAGAGAACTTAAGTGTCTAGCAATATTAAACGGGTCTCAGGATTATTTAATAATTTTTAATATCATTTGGAACTATCATGGTTCTTGTCAAACTTGGCACATTTACATGGTGTCTGCTGTTCATCTCTCTCTCTCTCTCTCTCTCTCTCGCTCGCTCGCTCTCTCTCTCTCTCTCTCTCTCTCTCTCTCTCTCTCTCTCTCACACACACACACACACACACGTTTTATTCCTGTCTATATATATTTATTCTTTCTCTCTTGTTTCCTCCCTCTCTCCATCTCTCTCTGTCCCTTGCTTTTGCTTTCTCGTTCTTTCTTTTGTTCTCTTCCTCTCTCTCTCTCTCTCTCTCTCTCTCTCTCTTTCTTTCTCTTTCCCTTGTTTTTTCCTCTCACTGGCACTCTCACTCTCTCTTTCCCTCTCTCTCTTGTTTTCTTCTCGCTCTCTCTCTCTCTCTTTCTCTCTCTTTCTCTCTCTCTCTCTCTCTCCCATTTTTTCTTATATTCTCTTTCTGTCTTATGTTTTCTTCTCCTTCTCTTTCGGGTTTTCTTTCTCTCTCTGTTTGTTTCCCTTATTTTGTTCCTTTCTCTTTCGTTCTTTGTTTCCCCACGTCTCTCTCTCTCTCTCTCTCTCTCTCTCTCTCTCATATATATATATATGTATGTGTGTGTGTGTGTGTGTGTGTGTGTGTATTGTTTTCTTGCTCTCTTTCTGTTTCTCTATCCTTTTCTTCATGTTTTTCTCTTTCTTATCTTTCTCTTTCTTTCTCTCTCTCTCTCTCTCTCTCTCTTGTTTTTTCTTTCTCTTTTTCTCTCTTTCTCTCACTTGTCTTCTTTCTTTCTTCTTTCTTTCTCTTTTTCTTTCTATCTTTCTTTTTCCTTCGTCTCTCACCTTCCCTCTCTATTATACTTTCTCCCAACCTCTCTCGCTTTCTCAGTCTCTTTCCTTTTTCTTTTACTCTCTTGTTCTCTCTCTCTCTCTCTCTCTCTCTCTCTCTCTCTCTCTCTCTCTCTCTCTCTCTCTCTCTGTATATATATATATATATATATGCGTGTGTGTGTGTGTGTGATGTATATTTAGGCAGCACAATTCTGGTTATAGGTAGTTTGAAATCTATCCGATATTTCTATTAGTTTAGTTCATGTATGGGTACTTACGGCGATTTTGGTTATTTTTTACGACGAAGGGGCTCCTGTATTGTGGAGTGCTGAGTTAATTCTGTGTGTTCAAGTAATTGTTAGGTGGGCATGATGTCATGTGTGGACACGTAGACCATTGGTGCTGGTTTGAAGTGTAGAGAATTGCAGTTAAGGATCACGTGACTGTGAACTGACCGTTGCTGCAGGACTTTGTACGGATATCAAATGCTTTTCAAAACTACCACCTCCGAGCTAAACAAGGTTCTGTTTACTCTAGATTGTCTATCCTTTATAAGTATCGCTTCTTATACTCGAAGTTTTTTGCAAATAATGCTATATATATATATATATACAAGTAAAGTTAGCGACCTTAGTCGAGGATGAACCAAAGGCTCCCTTTTCAATAGCTACTACACTAAGGTATTGGGAAGGGCGCTACTCTGCCCTTGATCCTCACCTTATAGTACTGAGTGCTAGGCAAGGCGGCATCAAGTACCATTTTTTGAGTCGTGGTTATGACACGACCTGGGATTGAACCCCGGTCTAAACCCTTGGCGAACACTCTACCCGTTAGACCAATTGCCCGGTTTATATATATATATATATATATATATATTCAATTTGGATTATTTTGTTTTTTTACTTTCTTCATACTATCGGATTCAGATCCTTATTTACTTTCATACTGTCCTTTTAGAAAAACAAATACCAAATACATTCTTACACGACATCTAATATGGATGACTTCGAAACGATTTGTATATATGAAAACTTACCCATCTTTGCGTATTTCTTTTAAAAAACGGGAGGATTTTTCTCGTCTCTTAAAAAATCCAATATTTTCAAATATCTTTCTTTGTGCCAAACACGTACTTAATACTTTTAAATTAAGAACGCTATGTGCACGTTTGTATCTTTTTCGTTGTCCATTTTATTTGCTCCTGTTATCTCAAAAAGCATCCATTGCTGTTTAAACAATTCTCATGATATCAAAGTCCTGATGAAGTTATTAAAACCGAAACCTTTAACGTTGGCTTTACATCAAAATAAATTCATCTAAATTTAATTATTCTGTTTTTCTACTTTCTTCATACTGTCGGTTTCAGATACATATTTACTTTCATATATATATAATATTTCTCGGCTAATATATATATATATATATATATATATATATTCTTTCAAGAAAAAACCAAGGACCGGTTATTTTAGGATTATAAATTTATTTCCATCCTGTTTTTTGTTTCTGGTGTGAACCAAAAACACGAAGAAAAATATAACAGGACTTCTTCAGATCCAATGGATAAATAAAACAGAAGAGACACGTGGGGTGGAGGGGAGGGGGAAGAGATTAAGGAGTTACCTCCTCGTTTTATTGAATTTGCGTTTTTTTATTTACCTATTTATTTTATTTTCAAAATTCTTCCGTTTGCTTTCTTTCTTTCTTTCTTTTATTTGCTTTCTTTCTTTATTTGGATTCTTTCTTTCTTTTATTTGCTTTCTTTCTTTCTTTCTTTCTTTCTTTTATTTGCTTTCTTTCTTTCTTTCTTTCTTTTATTTGCTTTCTTTCTTTCTTTCTTTTATTTGGATTCTTCCTTTCTTTCTTTTATTTGCTTTCTTTCTTTCTTTCTTTTATTTGGAGTCTTTCTTTCTTTCTTTCTTTTATTTGCTTTCTTTCTTTGTTTGTTTTATTTGGTTTTTCTTTCTTTCTTTAATTTGCTTTCTTTCTTTTTTCTTTCTTTTTTCTTTTATTTGGGTTCGTTCGTTCGTTCTTTCTTTCTTTCTCTATTTATTTATTTCATCACTTTCAATTTCTTTCTTTCTTTCTTTCTTTCATCAATTTTTATGTCTTTCTATTTTTTTTTCATATGATTTTTCTTTCTTTCTTTCTTTCTTTCTTTATTTATTTGATCACTTTCGATTTCGTTCTTTCGTTCTTTCTTTCTTTCTTTCTTTCTTTCGACTAGTATAAAACCTCCATCCCATATAATTCCTCTAACAAAGCATATTTTATAATATTAAATCTCCCTACCTTTTGCTGTTATTTTTGTTGTGAATCAAATCACAGCCGGGGCCAACTCATTCTAATTTCTCTCAATTGGTTTTTATCAACAACAGTTTTCCAAACGATTTCATGCCAGACACATGGGAAGACAAAGTTCTTCCTTTGCCTTTTTGGAGTTGGAAATGTCTTTTAAAGTGATTATTCTTCGAGTTAATTCTTTCGTTAAACTGGCAATGTTATTTATAAAATCATTCAATTGACGACAAACTTGGAGATTTAGATTAAAGTGAGGTGGCGTGCCTCGTTCAGTGTTTATTTGGTTTGTAATGCGAAGGGATTATCTAAGTAATTAAATTCACGCACACCCCATTTCTTTTGGTTGGGGTCGGGTGACCTCGACTTTCTACATTGTCAGAGATTCCAATCAGACTCTGAATCTAAATCTTTTTACAATTATTATTATTATTATTATTATTATTATTATTATTATTATTATTATTATTTCATAACTATAAATCTAGAAAGAAAGAAAGAAAGAAAGAAAGAAAGAAAGAAAAAATCTGAATAAAAGAAAGAAAGAAAGAAAGAAAGAAAGAAAGAAAAATATTTCCAAATGAAAAAAGAAGACCTAAAAAGAAAGAAATTAAGAAAAGAAAGATAAAACAGTTTAAGACAACAACAAAAAAAAAACATGAAGAAAATATAAAAGCAGATAAAAAAAAAAGGGGGAAATGCTGCCAGAAAGATGGAAGTGAACATTGAAAAAAAAGTTGGGAAGTCGGAAAAAAAAGAAGAAAATAGTCGGTAATTAAAAAAGACGAAATGGCGACGATCGGTTGAGGCCAACTGAAAGAAGATAAAAGGGAAACTCCTAACCCAGTTTATCCCGTTTCACTCCAGTCGGTCTAAAATTTTCTCTTTGGAAAAACAGACATAGCCAACGGCGTTGTTAAAAGACAAGGGAAAGAGAAAAAGCGAAGAAAGAAAGAAAGAAAGAAAGAAAGAAAGAAAGAAAGAAAGAAAGAAAGAAAGAAAATTATGGAAAGACAAATAAATCTGAAAATCTTGGACAAAAAAAATAACGAAAAAAATCAATGCATAAAGATAGTAAGTGATTAAAAAGAAAGAAAAGAAAAAAATAAGAAAGAAAGAAAAATGTTTAATTGATTGAAAAATTAAATTTGCCAACAAAAAATAAAAATAAAAAATCAGTGAAAATTTGATAAGAAAGAAAATAGAAATGAAAAATAAGCAAATTAGCCGACCATCCAACATGGCAGCCGATGTCGTCTGCCAGTTTTTGAAAATCAAGCGACTCTTGGTGATTGATGAAACAAAAACGTTTCACGTGAAAAGCTAACATTAACTAGGCAAGTAAAGAAAAGAGTCTGGGGACAAATGAAGGACTGGGAGATGTGTTGGTGCTGGGAGTGGGGACAAAGGGAAAGGTGGCGTTGTCCCGGATTGTTCTCGTTGATCTTGTAAAAGGGCAAATTCTGATTTGAAGGTGGCAATAGTCTAAAAGTAAAAGCAAAAAAAAAAATATTGGGAGCCGGGACGCGTCGAGTAGTTTTAGGACTCAGGAGAATCAAAGAAGGAGGAGAAGGTAAGATGATCTTTTTTTGATGGGTGGGTCTGGCGAGGAGAGCACAGGGAGGGGTGTATGTGTACAAAGAGGAAGGAAGGTATAGAAAAAAAAAGCATTTAGAAGACATCGTAAAAGGCATACACACAACCCCATTTTATATTGCACGCACGTTTTATCTCAAGTATTATTATCCGTCTACAGACGAGTAATTGTTTAACCAGCTGTTTTGTGATCGAGCCTCCGAGCGGGTATCTAGTCTTTCAATAAAATATCCATTCATCTCTTAGCTCAAAATATTGTCGATATAGAATCTAATGAAATTAAAACTATCGTATATACCCGTGTAATAAACTACTTTTTAAGACGAATTTTTCACACTTAAAAACAAGGGGTCGTTCATTACTTAAGATATGTTTTTGGAAGGTCCAAGATTACCTTGTTTCAAGCCCTTACCTACCCGTAACTCGATCCAAAGGGTCTCCACTGTACCTATATTTAAACCAAAGATATTAGTTAGATAATAAAGTTTTTACTTGATGTTGTTGACTTTTTATAGCATCTGTTTATATATCTTCAAATATCATGAACGTAAAACTGTGTATCAGTGGTGGGTTTGGTTTGGTTGGGTTTTATGGCATATCAACCCTTGTAGGTTATTTAATGCCAAATCCTCTTTATACGTATATATTAAATATATAGGATTTGGTTTGGTTTGGTTTTATGGCATATCAACCATTGAGGTTATTAATGCCAAATCAATGTTTATTCACATAAACAGTTCCATTTCAAACAATTCAGTTTAGCACAAGTACGCAGGTTCAATGTAAAAAACAGTTCTATTTTAAACAATTCGATTTAGCCTAATAACGCAGTTTAAATGTTAAAACAGTCTTATTTCAAGTAATCCAGTAAAGCATAAGTATACAGTTTAGTTCTATTTGACACAGAAATAGGCCCCTATCAGGTGCTACCACTCCGGGTCAGAGTAGATCTGGGAGTGATAGCAATGAAGAGAGACTCCCCATTCCCCAAAGCTCCAGAATTATTGGAACCTCACCATCAGATTATTTAGTGTCATATCAGGACACTCGTTCGGGGAGTTTTACCCTTCTGCAGAAAAGCAGTCAGTGTATTCTACAGCCCCAGCCGACTGGGCAAATCAGTGGTTTGTTTTTTCTATGTTTGGAATATCCAAATAAAACACGACAGGTTACATCAAGGTCTAGACAACATTGTTTATTTACGATATTGCATAGATTGTATTACAGTAGTTATGAAAGTGTAAAAGATAACTCGGATTAAAAACAAAAAAAATAAAAAATAAATATTTAACAGAGAAATACACCCCGTTTAAAGTCAATGCCGTATATACCAGTGTGATGAACGACATTTTAAGACCAATTTTCACCTCAAACATATTACACGATATATGTTTTTGAACACTTTGAAATTTACCTTGTTTTTTTTGCCTGACCATGCCACAACTTCAATCTAAAGTATTCCCACTGTCAAGGTTATGATAATAAAGTTTTTACTTCACATTATCTAAACTAAGATCTTTTGTTGGGGCATTAGCTACATCTCGAATGCATTGTTTATTTACGGTATTGCGTTGATTTTTGTTGTATTACAGTGGTTTTTGAACACTTTGAAACTTACCTTATTTCTAGGACTAACCGTAACGTAACTTTGAGCCCAAAGTGTCCTCCACATTGACTATACTTAAACGAAGGATAAAGTTTTCACTTAAAATTGTTTATTATTTATAACACCTGTGCACAAATATTGTGAATAGTAAACAAGATTACGTAAATACCTAATTATCCTAACTTTTTAGTTAAGATAATTTTGTTTTGGTATAGCCTTAGCCTATGTTCGGAATATTCAAGAACACACGGTAAGCTACATTAAGGTTTTGACTACATTGTTTATTTACAGTATTGCATTGATTTTCATTGTATTACAGTAGTTTTGAAAGTATAAGTAGGTGTTTCAATGTTTTCTCTTCGTCAATAGAAAATTACATGCACTATACGATAAAAATAGTCTTTATGGCTAAAAATTAAGGGTTATTCATTGCCCAAATTCATTCATTACACACAAACTATTTCTTAATTGGTACTAATAATAAAGAAAGTATTTTAGTAGGTGAAATATACCTTTACCTTGCGAGTGATATTAGGCTTTGTCATTTTTGATCACCCATGATCTAGTTGTCCCGTAAGACACACCTAAATTTCAACTAACTTTCTTTATATATAGGTAAAGAATGCCTGTCAACGGAGTTTAAAATCCACTGACTCAGGGTTAAGATTAACCCCCTGAAAAATGGGTGTCCTGAATATGACACTAAGCTGCATCGGATTGTGAGGCTCCTGTTCGGGAGCTCCGGGGAATATAGAGTACTCCTTCACTGCCATTATTCCCAGGTCCACTTTAACCCGGATGGCTCGTACCAGCTAGGGACTCATCTGTTAGTCAAATAGATTTTTTTTGTTGATTATTTGTACTTGATGAAATATCTAGTTGCGTTATTCTGTTCGTTTTCAAACTAATATCCTTGAAAAAGGTATGAATCTTCTTATCTCCACAGCTATGGATTAAATAGTACCACTACTGTCCTTCTACTAGGATGGCTTTGTCATTAAATAACCCATAAAGGTTGATATGCCATTAAAAAACTCTTTAGAAATAACACAAAAAGGTAGTAGTTTTCGGGCCTAATCCTATATATTTAACATATATGTATAAAGAGGATTTGGCATTAAATAACCTACAATGGTTGATGTGCCATAAAACCCAACCCAACCAAATCCTATATATTTAATATATATGTATAAAGAGGATTTGGCATTAAATAACCTACAATGGTTGATGTGCCATAAAACCCAACCAAACCAAATCCTATATATTTAACATATATGTATAAAGAGGATTCGGCATTAAATAACCTACAATGGTTGATATGCCATAAAACCCAACCAAACCAAATCATATATATTTAATATATATGTATAAAGAGGATTCGGCATTAAATAACCTACAATGGTTGATATGCCATAAAACCCAACCAAACCAAATCCTATATATTTAATATATATGTATAAAGAGGATTTGGCATTAAATAACCTACAATGGTTGATATGCCATAAAACCCAACCAAACCAAATCATATATATTTAATATAAATGTATAAAGAGGATTCGGCATTAAATAACCTACAATGGTTGATATGCCATAAAACCCAACCAAACCAAATCCTATATATTTAATATATATGTATAAAGAGGATTCGGCATTAAATAACCTACAATGGTTGATATGCCATAAAACCCAACCAAACCAAATCCTATATATTTAATATATATGTATAAAGAGGATTTGGCATTAAATAACCTACAATGGTTGATATGCCATAAAACCAAACCCAACCAAATCCTATATATTTAATATATATGTATAAAGAGGATTTGGCATTAAATAACCTACAATGGTTGATATGCCATAAAACCCAACCCAACCAAATCCTATATATTTAATATATATGTATAAAGAGGATTTGGCATTAAATAACCTACAATGGTTGATATGCCATAAAACCCAACCCAACCAAATCCTATATATTTAATATATATGTATAAAGAGGATTTGGCATTAAATAACCTACAATGGTTGATATGCCATAAAACCCAACCCAACCAAATCCTATATATTTAATATATATGTATAAAGAGGATTTGGCATTAAATAACCTACAATGGTTGATATGCCATAAAACCCAACCAAACCAAATCCTATATATTTAATATATATGTATAAAGAGGATTTGGCATTAAATAACCTACAATGGTTGATATGCCATAAAACCCAACCCAACCAAATCCTATATATTTAATACATATGTATAAAGAGGATTTGGCATTAAATAACCTACAATGGTTGATATGCCATAAAACCCAACCAAACCAAATCCTATATATTTAATATATATGTATAAAGAGGATTTGGCATTAAATAACCCCCAATGGTTGATATGCCATAAAACCCAACCAAACCAAATCCTATATATTTAATATATATGTATAAAGAGGATTTGGCATTAAATAACCTACAATGGTTGATATGCCATAAAACCCAACCCAACCAAATCCTATATATTTAATACATATGTATAAAGAGGATTTGGCATTAAATAACCTACAATGGTTGATATGCCATAGAACCCAACTAAACCAAATCCTATATATTTAATATATATGTATAAAGAGGATTTGGCATTAAATAACCTACAATGGTTGATATGCCATAAAACCCAACCAAACCAAATCCTATATATTCAATATCTATGTATAAAGAGGATTTGACATTGAACAACCTACAATGGTTAGTATGCCATAATACCGGACCAACTGATCACGAATGTTGATATGCCAATAAAAAGAGAAACCCCGAAACCAACAAAACGGCCGTATTCATATCTGCTGTATATCATTCGTTCCATCGTCGTATTTTGAACTTTCTACGCGTTGGTTCTATTGCGATTCCTGCTACTTTTGTCCGTGGAGAAGTCTGAAGGACTTTAAACGACTCATTATTTCACTAGTGACATTTCAGCGCCTGCTTCTGACTGGTTGGCACAACTTGAATATCGATAATTACTACTCAACGAGACGTGCCTAAACTCTTAAAAACTCAGAACCACTAACGAAGGCACGGTGTCTTGGTCGAAACGTCACCATAAAATCAGTAACACACACTCACACACACACACACACACACGTACGCAAACGCAGATGTTCACATTCAACTAGGCACTCTCCATACACGTACATTTAGATGTATATACGTGGTGCCTTCAATAAGTTTCCAGACTTTTTTGTACAGGCATTTAAAATTGTCATAGACTCTTGAAAATTCACTATGTTATTGCTATACATCTGATGAGATGACTGACCAATTTTTATGATTTCAGCTTCAAATGAACAGCTACAACAGGAATTGGAATACACCCTACTAAAGCCTGATTGTCACAGTTGGTGAATTTTAAAAATGCAATCTGGACGTGAGGACACTTTAGAAGAACGATATGCAATAAAATTGTGTTTTAAACTTGGAAAAAATGCCACAGAAACGTATGGAATGCTTCAGGCTGCTTTTCGACCATCTTGCATGAATCGAGCATCAGTTTTTGAGTAGCATAAGAGATTCAAGGAAGGCAAAGAGTCTGTGAGGGATGATGAGAGGTGTGGGAGGAGTAAGGAAGTCAATAAACCACAGCTGATTGGCCAAAGGGTTAGGGTTAGGGTTACTATATTGAGGTTTTAAGGGAGTTCAGGAAGAGATTCCTTGGGAAGAGGCTAGCACTCTTCAAATCAGGTCAGTGGCATTTCCAGCAGGACAATACACCTGTCCACAACTCCATCCTTGTCACAGACTATTTGAGCAAGATGGGCATCAAGATAGTTCCTCACCCTCCCTATAGTCCAGACCTCGCTCCCTGTGACTTTTGGTTATTCCCTAAGCTCAGTGGCTGTCGTTATGAGAGAATTGAGGAGATGAAAGATGCGGTGATGAAGGTCATTGACACGCTCACACAAGAGGAATTCCATGGGGCCTTCCAGAAGTTGTTCAAACGGTACAACAAGAGCATTGCAGCCGAAGGAGACTAGAGTTTCATGTGTGTGCTATCAATAAAAGTGCCCATACGAAAAAAGTCTGAAAATTTATTTAATGACCCTCGTACATAGCAGATACTGAGTGCAGAAGAAATTAACCTCGGCAAGTGATAATGGTAGCTCCATCAAATTAATGTTTTTGCAGGGTTTTTTTATGTACGATTATTTTTTGTTTGTTTGTTTGTTTGGGTTTTATGGCATATCAACCTTTGTTGGTTATTTAATGCTAAATCCATTTTTATACAAATAAACAGTTCTAATTCAAACAAATCAGTTTAGTATAAGTATAATTTTTGTTTACACACGGTTAAATGTCAAAACTGTTCTATTTCAAACAATTCAGTTTACAAAAAAAAAAAAAAGAAATTTCCGTTTAGCATAAGAACGCAGTTAAATTGTCCGAGGTGTATTTGGCCAAGTCGGCTAGGGTGGCAGAATACACCGACTGCATCTCTGCAGAGGGGTAAGATTCCCCCAGGGAGTGTCCTATTATGACACTAAACAATCTGATGGTGAGATTCCTGTAATGTTGGAGCTTTTGAGAATACGGGGTACCCCTTCAATGCCATTGCCTCCAGGTGCACTCTGACTTGGAGTGGTAGGACCTGATAGGGTCCTATCATTGGGTCAAATAGAACTAAACTGTTTACTAATGCTAAAGTGACTTATTCGAAATAGAACTGCTTTTATATGTATAAAATGGATTTGGTGTTAGATAACTTGCAATGGTTGATATCCCATACAACCAAACCAAACCAAACCGAGGTGTAGGGAGGCGCTACTCCTTTCCTTGGATTGCTCCACTTTACCCTTGATCCGTACCTTATAATGCTGAGCGTTAAGCTAGGCAGCATCAAGTACCCTTTTTTGAATCTTTGGTATGACTCAACTTGGGATTGAACCTTGGTCTCCATTGGCGAACACTCTACCTACTAACTATATTATTTGTATCATTATTATTATTAGTTACTTGAAGCCATAAAACTATGTGGGAACAAATGACTTTTATCAACTATAAATAATTACTTGAAACCATATAATTATTAGTATTAGATAGGAATACTTGAAACCATATACTTATTTGTATTAGATAGGAATACTTGAAACCATATAAATGTTTGTAAAAAAAATGATAATTATCAAATAGAAACAATTACTTAAAACCATAAAATTATTTGTATTAGATAGGAATACTTGAAACCATATAAATGTTTGTAAAAAAAATGATAATTATCAAATAGAAACAATTACTTAAAACCATAAAATTATTTGTATTAGATAGGAATACTTGAAACCATATAAATGTTTGTAAAAAAATGATAATTATCAAATAGAAACAATTACTTAAAACCATAAAATTATTTGTATTAGATAGGAATACTTGAAACCATATAACTGTTTGTAAAGAAATGATAATTATCAAATAGAAACAATTATTTAAAACGATAAAATTATTTGTATTTGATAGGAATACTTAAAACCATATAACTGTTTGTAAAGAAATGATAATTATCAAATAGAAACAATTATTTAAAACGATAAAATTATTTGTATTTGATAGGAATACTTAAAACCATATAACTGTTTGTAAAGAAATGATAATTATCAAATAGAAACAATTATTTAAAACGATAAAATTATTTGTATTTGATAGGAATACTTAAAACCATATAATTGTATATAGAATCTTAGTATTGGATAGGAACTATTAGATCAGAAAATTTCTTTTATGTTCTTAACTTTTTATTATTCTCAACTTGTTTCAATCTTTGGTCATTATCAAAAGAAAAAAAATTGGGAAAAACGTTTAAGTCAGATTTTGAAATGTTTTTTTTTAAGGGTTAAGATGCACTAAGAGAAACAACGAAAAATGAACGAGTGAAGAGTCATACACATTCGTTGAATTAAATTTTTTTCTGATATCCAAGTGTTTCAACTGACCTTTATAGATTTGCTGTGAGGATAACTGACACTGAGCTCTCCATCTTGTTGGTATATGTTAATCATGGGAGAGATGTGTTTCAAATTAGCTGTGACTACTTATTTCCCTCCAAATTAATTCATCCCATTTCAAAGTATCGCCATTTATTTTCAAGTTAAATCCATTTAAAGACAGTGTTTCTTGATGTTTTCTCTCCGTGTTTTTTTTTTTTTTTTTTTTTTTTTTGCTATTGCAATGAAATTGCCAAAAACATTTCTTTCGATTCTTTGTGGCATGGTGAACTGGACATTACTGTTAAAATCGTGTCCGTTTGAGTGGAAATGTTCTACAAGTACTAGTTTTTTTTTATCGGAGAGGTTTGGTTTGGCTGGTCTGGTTTGGGTTTCATAGCATATCAACCCTTGTAGGTTATTTAAGGCCAAATCCTCTTTATATATATATATTAAATATATCTGATTAAGTTGGGTTGGGTTTTGTGGCATATCAACCATTGTTAGATATTTAATACCAAATCCTCTTTATACATATATATTAAATATACATGATTTGGTCTGGCTGGGTTTTATAACATATCAACTATTGTAGGTTATTTAAGGCCAAATCCTCTTTATACATATATATTAAATATATAGGATTTGGTTTGGTTGTGTTTTATGGCATATCAACCATTGTAGGTTATTTAATGCCAAATCCTCTTTATACATATATATTAAATATATAGAGTTTGGTTTGGTTTGGTTGGGTTTTATGGCATATCTACCATTGTAGGTTATTTAATGCCAAATCATCTTTATACATATATATTGAATTTATATGATTTGGTTTGGTTGTGTTTTATGGCATATCAACCATTGTAGGTTATTTAATGCCAAATCCTCTTTATACATATATATTAAATATATAGGATTTGGTTTGGTTGTGTTTTATGGCATACCAACCACAGTAGGTTATTTAATGCCAAATCCTCTTTATACATATATATTAAATATATAAGATTTGGTTTGGTTGGGTTTTATGGCATATTAACCACAGTAGGTTATTTAATGCCAAATCCTCTTTATACATATATATTAGATATTTATATGATTTGTAGATAACATTCTAAAATGTACCTAAGGTCTTTTTTGCACTTAATTAAATTGTTTCAGTTATTGTCATATAACAGTCACTCCAAGGCTTGGGCTTCATTATCAGATGGTTAATGTCATATCTAGGACACTCGGTAGGGAGGGGCTCTCTAACCCCTTTACAGAGATGCGGTCAGTGTATTCTACAGCCACAACCATCTGGTCTGCCTCATAGATTTGATACTGTATCCATATTTACCAACCCCTCCACTCGGGCAGGATATGACACAAGGTCAATTTTTTAGCGAAGTTTAACAGGTTTAAATTCAGAGTTTTCCTTCACCAAGACTAATTGCCTCACCAAGGCTGAAGAACCCAGTCTGCCCTACTATTTACCCATAGCTGGAAGGAGAATAATTGGATTCATACCTTTCCCAAGGGTATTAGTGATATGTGAAATGCAATCAGCTTCGTCCAGGATTTGAACTCGTGTCGCCGTGTCTATTTCCTACAACGATAACCATTACACCACGGACACTTCGATTGATTTGATACTGTATCTGTAGTCACACACACACACACACACACACACATTAAATATATATATATATATATAATTGTTATTATTATTCACTATCATTATGTATCATATTCGCAATTAACGCTATGTGCGAAATGGACATATAATGTTCATTACGATAGAACATATAAAGAACATAAGAATCTCGGAATTCGAAATCACATAACGACTTCTTGTTCAGGTACGAAACCTTTTTATTAACTTTGAGTTAAAGGTTTCGACGTAAGGAGGAGAGACACAATCTTCTATGCTATCTTATTCATTTGGTCCCCGTCTCGAGCGGCCCCCATAGGGCGCAAGTTCGCCTAGCGTCTGTGAGCTCCAAAAGTCGATCCTTCTCGTTTGGCGTCTGACTTTCTTCAGATTCTCACACAAACCTCCACGCGCTTCCGGTGCGTGACGTCACCTGCAACCTGTCACCCCGTTTTGTCTCGGACTATTATGACATCTGAGTGACACCTCCATCCGCCCGCGCGCGCCCGCGTTAACACCTGCCTCAATGTTGCACCCAACTAACTCAGGCGCTGAGCCGAAAGGTTCTCAGCCTAACTAAACTAAAAGGCATGAACCGAAATCCCTCGGCTATTATATAACAATTATTACTTTTATCACTATTGATACTATTGCGCTTTGAACACTCCTCAAAGGATAGATAAAGGGACTGGAACACTTGGAAATAAAAGGACGTGCTGAGATTATCCAAACTACAGCATTATTAAGATCGGCCAGAATACTGAGAAGAGTCCATGTGACTTAAGAAGACTTGCTGTCACTCAAACTCCTGTGGAAAACCATCAGCGAACGCTGGTGTGAAAAACTTTCAAAGGGGTAATAATAATAATCGATGCGAAAAACAAATAGTGACAATAGAATTAGAGTGCTCAGATATTCGCAAGCAGAGCAATATATATACTAGAAATCTAGTCGTGCTATTACGCTCACTTTTGGACTAATGCCCTTGGGAAAGGGATGAACACGCTCACTTCCGTCCACAGATATGGGATAAACAGTATCACTTCTGCTCTGGTACAAGGATGGCTTTGGTATTAAATAACCCACGAAAGTTGATATGCCATAAAAATGAAAAGACAGATATACAAGAAAGACAATTTTCTGTCTGATGATTGTTACATGTTGGACAGCATGAAACTTCTAGTAACAGATATAAAAACGAGATTATTATGATTCTAGTTTATATATATATATACTAGCAAAAATACCCATCGTTGACTAGGTTCAGAAAAGGCCTTCAAAAATTGTACTATAATTTATGAAAGTTACTGCTTCGATATTATTGAATGTATTTTGAAGTGGAATATCTTCGGCGAAAAAAAGATGATATAGTTTAATATACTATTGAATTCAATACTCGTTTGTCTTAATAGAAATATAGGTAACAAACATATATATATATATATATATATATATATATATATATCCGTGTTTCTCTCTCTCTCTCTCTCTCTCTCTCTCTCTCTCTCTCTCTCTGACTTGCAGATCATTAAAATCGAATTTGATTTTAAATAGGTGCTCCGTAATGCTTAATATCTATCTATCCTAGCAGAAATACCCGTTGTTGACTGGGTTCAAAAAGGGCCTTAAAAATTGTACTCTCTTTAATGAAAGTTACTGTTTCGATATTATTGAATGTCTTTGAGCGGAATATCTGCAAGCTCTTATTGCCAGGTTTTGGCTAAAAAATGATAATATAGTCTAATATAATATTGAATTCAATACTCGTTTATCCTAATAAAAGTATTGATAGCAATCATATATATATATATATATATATATATATATATATATATATATATCAGTCTCTCTCTCTCTCTCTCTCTCTCTCTCTCTCTCTCTCTCTCTCTCTCTCTCTCACTTGCAGATCATTAAAATCGAATTTGATTTTATATACGTTCTCCATAATGCTTAATATCTATCTATCTATCTATACTAGTAGAAATACCCGTCGTTGACTGGGTTCAGAAAAAAACTTCAAATATTGTACTATAATTTATGAAAGTTACTGCTTCGATATTATTGAATGTTTTTTTGGTGCAGAATATCTGCAAGCTCTTATTGCCAGGCTTAAGCCAACAAATGATAATATAGTCTAATATAATACTGAATTCAAGTCTCGTTTATCCTAATAAAAATATTGTCAATAATCACGTTGATTATAAATCTATATCCATTCTTGTAGCTCAAAAGAAAGGAATGCCAAGTTTGTGTAAAAGAGGTACTTCCTTTAAAGCAGATAGAATCAGGGTTGCATACAAACTTCTTATTCTTTATCTACATATTTTAGTTTATAATTTGAAGCAGCCATCACATAAACTGCGGCTTTTGGATGTAGTAATTTATTAAGCAGTTTTCTCAGGTGTGGCACAAGGCTGTATGAATGGGGAACCGAATGAGAATCGAATTCATTCGTGAAGGTTTGCTAGTCTAGCTTGCTAACCATTACACCACCAGAGGTGCCCTGCTTTCGTATGTAATATGCAAGTAAATAAAAGTTTGATTGGTTTCTTTGTTTAATGGCATATCAACTCTTTTAGGTTATTTAATGCTAAAGCCATTCTCCTAGAAGAACAGTAGTGGTACTATTTAACCCATAGCTGAGAGGATAAGGGGGTTCATACCTTTCCCAAGGGTATTTGCCCGAAAGTGAACGTAATAGCGCGACTGGAGTACGAACTCGCGTTCTACGATTCCGCAGTCCAACGCTTTAACCATTACACCACGAGGACACCCCCCCCCAATAAAAGTTTGAGAAAAATTATAAAAACATACATTATTGTAAAGTTGATTCAAGAATCACCATTAACAATTAACGATATATTATGATAGCAATGTAACATCTTTGTAAGTATTTATGATACTCAACAAATCAAGTATGATACTGGCAAACTTTATATCAAGCAAATGGCTGCATAAAGATATAAATATGTTTTTAAAAATACAGAAAGTAAAGCAATTAGAAAAGAAAAATGAAATATAATTAAAACTCTGAAAAATAATGATTTATCAAATCAGTTAACACTTGAAATATGTGATTCAGCATTTATCCCAGTTACCAATAATCAAATCAGTATACACACCCAGATAAAGATCCTGACTTCCTGTGAACATCAGCAATACGATTTTAATTTCATTAAAATCAAAGGTATTTGAATTTTCACCAGGGGTGTTTACCCCTTTAAACCCCTCCCCCAATTGCACCGGAAAGTGAATTTCATTTAGTTCATTGTCTTGTAAAATTTTACATTTGAATACATATTTTGTTTTTATGTGTTTTCCATTAAAACTGGGTGTATTGGCACTTTCAAAGGGGTTCTGTGCTGTGTTATAAACCTCATTTGAGAGGGGGTAAATATTATTGTAAGATTGTGAAATTTTGGAAATCGACTTTACTTAGTGCCTTGTTGTAATGTCTTTATTTTGATCGAAATCCGAGGTATCTGAATTTTCATCAAGAGCGTGTGCCCCTTTTATGGAAATAGAAAGTGAATTACACGTAGCTCATTGTCTTTCTCGTAAAATTTTACATCAGAATACATACTTTATTTTTATGTATCTTCATTTCCCTTTCGTCCTATAAATGGACACACAGATACACAGACGTTGAGCTTTATTATATAGATATTTCATTTAGTTCACACACACACACACGCACACACACACACACACGTATATATATATATATATATATATATATATATATATATATAATAGCTCTGTCCTAGATATTGAGCACTTTCCATATTATATTGCACTTTGTTCGACACAAACCCACAAAGTGATTTAGTGACAACCAACACTGTTATAATATAATAATCATAATTTTTTTTTCCAATTTTTTTTTCATCATACAACGTGTAAAAGCACGTGCAATACTCTGTCCTCATCAGCCGCCAACCAGGGTGATAACACAGTTTCGGTAGCTTAAGGCGGTACTGCCACTCCTGGCGCTACCAAGCAGCTTTTGCCACCGGACAGGGTATTTAAAAGAAATATATATCTATATATACACCAGATCAACTAAAAGCAGACATTACATTGGACGTTCGTTCATCTTCCTTTTAGTGCAGTTTGTGATTTAAAAACGCGTTTACTCTCAGCCGTTGATGTCATTGCAACCGTTTCTTGATTTTGCGTAATCACACGGGAAAGGTGGTTCCGCGTGCATATCATTCATGTTGAAATCCTTTCTATATCCGTCATCTATTCGGTTCGTTTTCCTTCAGTTTCATCTTTTTTATGCGTTACTGCACAAAAGCACTCGGGACAAACGTCATATATAATTCTGCTGAAAGATGTTATTTGTTGATCAATGGGGCCCTCAAGATGGGTGGTGAGTAAAAAGAAAGCTCCTGGTCTAAGTTTGTCCAGGTAGCTATTTGATTACCCTTGGGCCATTAAATTCTTGGCTTGCAAGGAATGTCTCCAGGACGCTGATGCTCAGCAATGGGCTCGTGAATACTGTGGGGGTAATCCTGATTCATAGGCCCATCATTCGATTTACATTCTCCGGTAGGAGAATTATGTTATTTGCACCAGCGCACCTTGTAGATTCGTGATCCTCGCAAGCTGTTGAATTTTCTGCTGCAACCACACGTTGTAGCCAGGTACATATCCAGATCGTTACCGTATGAGCAAGTATGATGGGTGATATATTCTCCGTCCCCGCTACAGACACCCTGAGGGCATTTTGCTTTCATTGTACAACACTTTTATAATATTATAATTAGAATATATATATATATATATATATATATGTGTGTGTGTGTGTGTGTGTGTGTGTGTGTGTGTGTGTGTGTGTGTGTGTGTGTGTGTGTGTGTGTGTGAAACATAGCCACGTCAGTCAGGATATAAATCTAATATATGAATATATATATGAAAAAAATTTTTTTAATTTTCAGCGTATGTTCACCATATTTCTTGTGATGAATATTCCTGAACTAATGCAATTCTTTTTTCTTTCGACAGGTGTCGCTTGCAGCCACTTGAAAGAACCGGAAGAAGAAGCAGACAATTGTTAATTTTGTGGATTTCACTGAGGTTTCCATCTTCGATAAAAATGGCTACCGGCTCAATAGCAGCGCCAGCCATGCTACCAGGCAACTACCCCAACATTACTCTCGAAGAACTGAACGACGAAAAAGCCATGCTTCGAATCCCAGCAATAATTTACACGATTATCTTAATGATCATTGGCCTATTTGGCAATACTGTGACCTGTTATATCTACGGCTACCGTCTAAAAATGTTGCCGACCCATTGTTTTATAATTGTGCTGGCCGTTTTTGATATTCTCTCCTGCTGTATTGCGATGCCGACTGAAATTCTTGACATGCGTTATCCGTTTATGTTTCCTTCAATGGTTGCTTGCAAGACACTGAGGTTCCTCTCCTATTTCACCACGGGTAGTTCAAGTATCATTCTTCTGGTGATTGCCATTGACCGCTACAAGAGGGTCTGCCGCCCCTTCAAGAAACAGATCACGGTGCGTGAAGCGAAGATTATCTCTTTGGTCATCTCCAGCATCGGAATCGTCGTCACCTCGCCGATGCTCTACGCCGCCGGGAAGATGACCCACGAAACTCGAATCCCGAATATCAATGGCACCGATTGCTCCATCTCTGACTCGGTACGCAATACCAAATTCCCCATCATCTACTTCGGGATAGTCTTTCTTATCATCATCTTCTCCTTCGTAGCCATGTCCATCTGCTACCTCCTACTGTGGCTTGAGGTCAGAAATCGCTGCTCGAACCCTATCAATGGCGGAGGGACCAACTCTGGCCCAAGCGTGCCAATGGAACTACCAACAACAACTACTCCCGCCTTGGTCAATGAGAAAGCCAGCAGCAAGACGCTGAACCGCACGAATCTGACCGTTTTTCTTGTCACTTTGCTCTTTATCCTGAGTTACATCCCTTGTCTCTCCTTGCAGGTTGCCCGCACTATCATAAAATATGAGATCTCTATGAGCCCTCTTGCCGAGCTTTTCTACTGCATTGGCATGAGGTCTTACTTTCTGAGCAATTCACTCAACCCACTCATTTACGGCTACTGCAACAGACAGTTCGGAGATGAATTCAAGCGTCTGTTCTCGCGTTACCGCCAAGTCTCGCGAAGCCTCAAAAATGGCCGCTCTTCCAAAAATTCCGATTCGTCCTCCTCCTCTGGCAAAATGCAGACTACTATATGCGAGTGTAGCAGCTGACTTGTGTCGAAGCGGGGGTCGATGGACGTCACCATCCCTCCGACCCTCAGCAAGGAATAAAGAAACATAAAAAAAAAGAACATTTTGGCTGAATTAAAATTTTAAAAGACAGATGGAGATGAAATTAAAGAAAGAAAGAGAATTATTTAATTTAAGAAATAGAAACAAGGCATCGTAGCCCGTAAAATGTTATCAAATAATTTCCCTGCTTCCATAAATATTTTGTTGTCTATATATATATATATATGAATGTATGTTGGGGGGCGTATTAATTTAAGCCTAAGGCCAGTTTTGTGAGAGACCCTGATAGAATACAGATTATTATGCGCAGCTTTTCCGAAGAGCTGGTTACTTATAATTCAATAACAAAACAAAAAATTATATTTGGTATCTATTTCACACACACACAGAGAGGAGTGCGCGCGGGAAGGGGGCCTCATGGTGTAATGGTTAAAGCGCTAGACTGCGGCCTCGGAGTTCGAACTCTAGTCGTGCTGTTGCATTCACTTTCGGGCTAATGCCCCTTGGAAAAGGCATGAACCCATTTATCCTCCCAGCTATTGGTTAAATAGTACCACTACTGTTTTTCTAGAAGGATTGCTTTGGCATTAAATAACCCAAATATGCCATTAAACAAACAAACAAACATATATGAAGGTTTAAAATCGTTAATAGATAGAGCAAGTGTTGCTCTATGATTGCGTAGACACAGTGTCAACGGCTACAGGTGACTATTCTTGCCTGGTGATAGTTTAAGCGAAAAAATTCTGTTTTCGTTACTTATCTATAAAATGAAATAATAAAAGCATATTGATTTTAAAGAATAAAATTATATTGATTTTATTCTTTCATTCATTATATATATATATATATATATATATATATGATCCAAGGAGGAAATCCAAGGAGTAGGAGTATCCAATATGAGTGCTCAATACTAACGGCTATTGATGTATAATTAATTTAGGATTAACAATCTTTTTTATAAAGACAAAAAGAAAAAAATTCACTTTCTTGGTATCATTGTAAATTTAATTCAGGCTCTTATAGATTATTATAACTTTAACTTATTAGCTTTATAAAAGCGAAAACATCTAATTATAATTTTGAATATCTCATTTGAAGATGTTTTTTATAAGGCTCATAAAAAAAGACTTAGAATTTATAAGAACCTGAGGTAAATTTATACTGATACCAAGTGATTTTTTTTCTTTTTTCTTTATATATATATATATATATATATATATAAAACGTATTCGAAACTGTCAGGACATAAATCCACTATATCTTTTAGCTTACATATACATATATATATATATATATATATATATATATATATATATATATATTCAATTGAATATATATATCTAATATATATTCATTTATAACCATTATATAATAGCTCTATCCTAGATATTGTGCACTCTCCATATTATAGTGTCATTGGTTTGACACAAACCCACAAAGTGATTTAGTAACAACCAACACTGTTATAATATATATATATATATATATATATATATATATATATATATATATATATATATATATATATATATATTATAACAGTGTTGGTTGTCACTAAATCACTTTGTGGGTTTAGTGAAAACCAACACTGTTATAATATATATATATATATATATATATATTTATATGTATATATATTACACACACTCAAACACACGCATATATATATATATATATATATATATATATATATATATATATATATATTATGAAAGTGTTGGTCGTCAGTAAATAACTATGTGTTTATGTTTCGAACCAAGTGCAATATAATATGGAGAGTGCTCAATATCTATGATAGAGCTATTATAATAATAATGATAATAAATGAATATATATTATATATATAATATATATTTGTTTCACATCATTATATATATATATATATATATATATATTATTTTATAGTGTTGAATTAATTTAGGAGGCAATTGCAATAGGAAATAATATAATTATTTGAGTCTAATTAATTTCAAATTAAAACTTCATCGTTAGAGACTTATTTTCATAAATAGACGCGATGCTGGAGGTTCAAAGTTGTTTTTTTTTTAATTAGACTCAGAAAAGTATCATTTTGTATTGCAAAATTAATTCAATACTATAAAAGGATTTGTGCAATGCTTCAAGCAAATTACAAAATATATTATTGTATAATATATATATATATATATATATATATATATATATATATATATATATATAATTATGTTTAAGTCTTGACAGTAACTTAAAGTATTCTAAGTACAAAAATAGAGACCAATATCACAATATATTCAACTATAAACTAAACTTTAAAAAACCCATTATGTCTCTGAGTTTTACGTAGTTGATCCTCACATGAGCCAGTATATATATATATATATATATATATATATATATATGTGTGTGTGTGTGTGTGTGTGTGTGTGTGCGTGTGTTCCTCCTTATAAATTCTTAGGCGAAAATAGATTTTTTCATCATTTTCTTTTGTATGTAAAATAAAAATCGGGTCAGTGAAACAGATGCCTCTGAAAAAACCTCTCGAAGACTTTCACAGTCATATTGACTTTTTGGGGTTCCCAGTTTTTCTCAAAGCTGCAAAACTACCTCCTGCTAAAAAAAAAAGTATTGATTCTCATTGGGTGCCTCATTATTCTGATCTTATTCTGTGCCTAAATTCTTCTTTTAGAAAAGGTTTTTCATTTCGAACGCCCCCTGCCACATACAAACACACACTTTTTTCTCTAAATATAGAATTATTAAGTTTTTCTTGGTCTTGCATTCTTGCCTCAGATTACTTTCACATCTATTCTTCTTGGTATTTACTATGCTTAACTTAGTAGCCTCTCTTCTTAAGTTGTCACCCATCCACGTATTGAGCGAACTCGTAGTTGCTTAACTTCAAAGAATTGGCGGAAACCTATGCTTTAAGCATAATCAAAGTAATTATTTTTATTCCCTTTTTTATGAATATAATTTTGAAATTATATTATTTATTTTTCTTATATACTCGAGTAATGAACGACTTCGAGTAATGACTGACCCCTAATTCTTAGCTACAAAAAGGTGTTTTTTATCATATAAGCCTCGCGAACATATCTCGTGATCCCTTATTTTTTGAGTTGAAAAATTAATCTTAAAAAATTCGTATATTACACGAGTATACATGGTAGATTCATTAAATTTCTGAAAATAGAGATAGGGGAAAAAATTAATTCTTTCTTTTTTTTTTATTCTTTTTTTTTTCATTTTTTTTTTTTTTTTCTTGTAAAACGTCCTCGATTCTTGGAAAGCATATTCACCAAAATGTTCTCTCTTTAGACTAAAGACTACGCTCCTTTTTTTTTTCTCATGAAATGTCCTAGAATCTTGGAAACCATATTCGCCAAAATGTTTTTTCTTCAAACTAAAGAATTAATCAATAGAGGAATGCCAAAGACCGGATGTGGTACCAGAAAGAACAAAAAAAATTTGAATTCTAAAATTCACAACAAAAATGAACTGCAAAAATAATCAACTTCAAAAAGTATAGAAAACAACAGCCAAAAAGCCAAAAAGCCTACCACAACTGAATTTCTCATCAACTGAAAGAATGAAACTTTAAAGATTTTCAAAGACAGCAGGTCATTCCATGTTGACATCTTAGAGTGTTTCAATTTGAAATATTCTTATTTCAAACTCTGGTCAAAATCTCCTTCAGATATTAACCCTTAGAACCTATGGCCCCATGACCGAGGTTCTTGGTTGTAAGATAGCTGAAAAAGTCTAAAATCTTAGTATCTGTTAGTTAAAGGTCTGTTCTGCTATATTGTTGCTAGGAATTCCCGGTCGGATTACAGGTTACCTGGGGAAATATTCTTCAAGGTAGCAACACAAATACCTGCCCCATAAGTTTTAAGGGTTAAAGTTTCCACCATAAATCTCTGTAAGGTGTAAAATTTTATAATGTCTCTTCTACACAAGATCTAAGTGTCATTATTAATTTTTACTGGTATATATATATATATATATATATATATATATATATATATATATATATATTTTAATGTGGAACAACGCAGATTGGAAACAATAAGAATAAGCTCTTGATTAGTCTCGAACCAACAACTCCTTTTTGCTTGGGGCAATCACGGTTCAGCAAAACAACTGCTTGATCAACTGAGCTAAGAGGAATTTAAAGAAATCAAAATTAAAGCTATAAATTCCTCCCTTACTTTTTTATATCTCTCAGTGCCATTTTCTTTTTTTTTACTTCGGTAGCAATGATAGTATTTTTTTTTAATTTATTTATCTTGGTTTTTAGATGAAGCTTTTTATCATCATCAAATTTAAATACTGTTTTATTTCATACTAACTTCTGTTGCTTTTCATCGCAACTCAACCAGGTCATCATTTGACGACAATGAGAAATAAATATCTTTTCAAACGTCAATAAACAATGTTTTTTTAAGTGACAACGTAATTAGGTTAATGACAGCTTTCAACTGATCTAACGGAGCCTCAACGGGTATCTTGCAAACCTATTGGCCTCATCGGATATTCCACAAAAAGATATCCGCTCCTGGGATCAGCTTTGTCTTGTCCTCAAATAAATCAATGAATAAAATTAATATCCGTATAGCTAATACCTGGAGATTCCCTAACCCTGTTTAAGAAAAGGAAAACGTTTTACGTCATTCTGACGCTTTTGCGAGTAGATCTGTATATTAAACCAGAATTTTCTTTTATGTAGGACAAATAGAATATCTGGATCAATACGATCTTGAAGTACCCCTAAGGGGATGTTTCGCGGATATTGCTACATTGCAAATTTGTCAAAAAATATGATAAATCATACAATGGACACATGTTTAAGAGTCAGCATTTCACCAGATGTTCATTTATGACCTTTTAAATTGTTAGAAGGAATTAAATACACATTAGACTATTCACACACACACACACAAAAGCGCAAAAACAATTTTAAAACGACGTCTAAAAGAAGACTTTGATGGAGAATCAATTGTACATAGTAGTCTCTAAGGGAATTAAATGAATTCACACAGTTTGACTGAGATATTTGCTTCGAACAATAACATTATGCATATCAGAAAATTGATTTTGATGACAAAATATTAGCAATTCAAAGAAAATATTGATCATGGATGCTTTCCAAATAACCAGGGCAGAACTAAACAAAATTACTTTTTATAGGAGATTATATAGGTCTTTGTCTTAGAATATATATATCATATTTACCCGACCCCTCCGCTCGGGCAGGATATGACATAAGATCAATTTTTAAGCGGAGTTTCACAGGTTTGAATTCAGAGTTTTCCTTCTCCTAGACTAGCTGCCTCACCAAGGCTGAAGAACCTAGTCTGTCCTACTATTTACCCATAGCTGAAGGGAGAATAATTGGATTCATACCTTTCCCAAGGGTATTAGTGCTATATGAAATGCAATCAGTCTCGTCTTAGAATATATATATATATATATAACTATTACACCATGGTTTTATATATACATATATATACGTATATATATATATATATATATATATATATATATATATATATATATATATATATATATATATAACCATTACACCATGGTTTTATATATATACATATATATATATATTCAAACCCGTTAAACTTTGCTTAAAAATTGACCTTGTGTCACATCCTGCCCGAGCAGAGAGTTTGGTAAATACACACACACACCCACACACCCACATATATATATATATATATTACAACAGTGTATGGTTGTCCCTATCTCACTTGGTGGGTTAGTGGCAGACCAAATGTGGTATAATTTGGAGTGTGCTCAATATCTGTGATAGAGCTATTATATAATACAGTACTGGCCATAAGTTGAGGTAGGGAACAACAACAAATATTTAAATGATTTTTACTTGAAAAAATGTGCATGTACATTTATGAAATAAGAAATTTATCAAAGTATACTTGAAACATATATGCATTTACTTTAAGTTTTGAAAATTTTCTTTTACAGTAGATTTATAGTCAACTGAAAAAAACCAAAATATACATTTTTCCCTGGTCAAAAGTTGAGAAATACATTATAAATCCTAGTTAGATCAATATGTAAACTAAAGAAAATTTCAATATTTAGTGAATTTTCCTTTACATTGGATTATCTCATTGCATCTTCGACCACATGAGCCAATTAACTTGTGACAAAAGGTGGTAGTGATACTTTCCCATTCTTCTTTAAGAAAACCCCATAAATCATCAATATTTTGAGGATTTCTCTTCTGAGCTTTCTCTCCTATGATTTTCCATACATTCTCTAGAGGATTCATATCTGGGCTTTGTGGTGCCCACTTTATAATAGCTATTCCTTCCTCTTCCAGAAAACTTAACAGTTTTAGAAATATTGGAGTTTCAACTGGCCCTTTGCGTCAATGAGGGAGAGCATGCTGGCAAAGAAGTTCTTTAGAAACATTGGCATTAATATTACCATGAAAACAAACAATGGGTCTTTTACTCCTACTGAAAAAAAATCATCTCCCCCCACCATTACACTCCCCCCTCCAAATTTCACAGTTTTCTTAATGCATTGAGGAGATAAGTGTTCCACATTTTAACGTCTTATAAACCTTTTACCATCAGATCCAAACAAGTTGAATTTAGATTCATCACTAAAGTGAACCATATTCAATTGTTCCTCTGTCCACAAGATATGCTCTGTGGCAAAGTCAAGACGAACCTTTTGATTTGAAATCAAAGGTTTGCAACATGGAATCTGAGCCACTAATTTTTCCTCCGAGAAACAGTTTTTCAAGAGATTGGCTTTCCTGTTTGCTCACAAAATGCACGAGAAAAAGACGTTGCTGTATCGAAACGGTCTTTTAAAGACATTTTAACAATCATCCGATCTTCCCGTTTGGTAGACATAGGAGGCCTACCAGTTTTCAGTTTTGGTTCAAGTGTCTTGTCAGCCTTAAATCTACTCATTACATGATAAACAACGCTTTTTGACCTTCGTACGATGCTAGCAATTTGAGAATACGATTTGCCTTCTTCATGATTTGCTAAAATTAGCTTTTTTTTTTTTATCTCGAGTTAAACAATTACTTGCTTTCGCCTCCATCTTGCTTAAAAATAGTTCCAAAGATGTATGACAGTTGACTATAAATCAAAATCAGTAATCACGTTGTTTTAAAATTACCTAAATTACGATAATTCAACAGCGTTCCTTAACTTTTGACCATGGGAATTTTTTTTTTAGTTCATTATTAATTTACTGTAAAAAATCTTTGAAAACTTTTTATGTAATAAACACATATATATTCCAAGTATTTTTGGGGAAAATTTCGTAAACGTACATGCAATTTTTTTCAAGTAAAAATCATTTAAATATTTGTTGTTGTCCCGTTCCTTAACTTATGGCCTCTACTATTTTATAACAAGTAAATGAATATTATTTTTTTATATTTATTTAATAGCATAGATGTTTAGCTGCGACCACTGGTTACATGTCGTCTATTTATGACAATCATCAGGCAGATGATTGTCGTATATAGATAACATGAAACCAGTGGTCGCATGTAAGCATCCATGCTATTGATATATATATATAAAAAACTAATGTGTATAATTTATTATATTATATTATTTATACTATATTACATTATCTTAAAATCTGGGAATAAAAAGTAAAATTTTACTGAAATAGTCATAAAAATAGATCACTAAACCTTTCAGCCTAAAAAATCAGAATTTATTAGGAAATTAAAAATGGATTCCAGGTGAAATTCTGGCCAATAAACATTGTCTTAAATTAACATATAGTCGAGTTAGAAAACCATTTTAAAGATTGTTCCTCAGTTTTGATGAATTTGCACATACAAAACTTCTCATTAAATTTTCAATAAAACTGTCAAGGAATCGGTTATCCAACCAGATTTAGCAAATACGCTACGAGAGCTAATAGCATTTCAGATACCTTTACTCCACCACTAAGCTTATCCTTTATTTCGTCTTTCGATTGTTCACATTATATTCTTAAAATCATACTAGCGCACCCAATTGCCTGGAATTATTAAATTTTTCAATTGCCTAACGACAGAACAAACTGCAACTTGCTCGGGAGCCGCGACCCTCACTTTAAAGATCATATATAAAAGAACAACGAAAGAGTTATCTTCCTTGGTTTCATCGCCAAGTTGAAGTCCTCATTTGGACGCCATTTTTTCTTCTATTTAATCACTTTTAGATAATAGATATTTCATGTAAAGGTTTCAAGTCCTTCGTTTTTTTTCGTTTTTTTTTTCCTGTTTGTTACTTCTTCATGTTTATATCTTTCTATTGTCATTCACTTGCACCCTGTTCGTGATCTTTTCATATTTACAACAACAAAAAAAGAATTGTTTCGTAGTTTTACATTATCAAACTTATCTTTACTTATGCGAATCCAATTTGACGTCAAATTTTAACTTTATTTTCTATTCAATAAATGTCTTCCCTCGTAGATTAAAAAGAATAACTTCAAATAATTTATTAACAATTTCTTAAGTTGTAAAAAATTTGTATTAATTTTTAATAAAAAAAAAATTTAAATAAAAGTGAACTAGTTATCGAACTTATTTGATTTTACAAAGATGAGGGAATATCTTCTTTTTTTTTAAAAAAAAAGGGGGGGGGGCTGATTTACTTCGGACGGTTCACTTATCCCCTGACTCTTTTCCAATTTTATTTAGACAAGATTTTTTTTCTTGATTACTACCCACTGACTTTACCACTACTTCACTATTGGTAAATATCAATACATACGAACCTGGAAGTAGAAAAAAATGATATACAAGTAAACATGGAATACGTATTGCTGTTTACTAAGAAATAAAACGAGCACTCTATCCGTATGTTACGCGAAGGTATTGTCAATAGTCAGGAAAATGTTCACACTCTACAAATACATCGTTAATGAACTTAAAAGAGAAATGTATTGAAAAGCAACGAGAGAGTTATTAGCAGTTCTTATAGAATAGGGCTATTATATGTATAATAATATATTGCAGATGATTTTTACTATAGAAATGCAATGAAAGTCAAATGCAAAGAAATGCAAAGAAATGCAAAGAAAGGTATTGTCAGTGGTCAGGAATTAATTCAACAATTACAACTAAAACGACTAAAATATATATATATATATATATATATATATATATATATATATATATATATATATATATGTAGTTTCCGTGTATGTATAATATAGATTGCAATATTTATGAATAAAGAGTGCTCAATATCGGTGATAGAGCATATAAGGTCTAAGTTTCAATTGGATAGACACAAAGTCAATGGCGTTTTTCACCTAAGCGACCATAAAACAAAGAAGAGAGAAACTGACAGTCGCCAAGTCCCGTTGACTCTGCGTCTACTCTACCCGAACTTATATATATATATATATATATATATATATATATAATTGCTAGATCAAATCTACTACGTTAGATAAGATCTAAGATGGTCACAAAACCAGCAAAATTATCAAAGTGCTCTATACACAAAAGTACTCTGCAAATATTAGAATGTTTCATTAACAAAATATCAAAATAATTTTAACATATGAAATAAGAACACTCACGACTCATAGTTTCACAAAAATGATTTTCAGGTGAGCTTATGCAAATATGTCTGTAATCTGTTGAATTCTTTTGAATTCTAATATATATATATATATATGTGTGTGTGTATGTGTGTGAGTGTGTGTGTGTGTCTGTGTGTGTGTGTGTGTCTGTGTGTCTGTGTTAATAATTATAATACTTTCTTTTCCATAAAAGTGCCAAAGTTTACCATATAAATAGGTAAGATAAACTTGCTGGTTGTGATTTTCATCGACTGTAGACCGTCGGAGGTTTTGCCGGTCGAAACGTAGTCTGTCCTCACCTCAAGCAGTGACAGTCCTGCCTTCTGCCTGAGGTAGTAGTATATTTCGCATCCAACGTCATAACTTGGTGCACCATCCCATTTTTTTTAAAAGGGGGGGATTTCAAATGCTGATTTTTAAGGTAGGCAGGCCCACCTCAATTGAAAGACTAGCACAACACCAATCTTAGACAACACTATCCAGTTGACTGGAGTTTTTTCCAATTCAGCAAGTCCGAAACAAATATTTGTTTTTTAATTATCCTTTCAAAATTACTGGAAAATTTTATAAAGTTATTTTCAAAAGAATTTTTCTGACATTTTCTATAAACTTTTAATTGGATTTTTTTTAAACAAAAATTTAAAATTTACCTTTTAAATTTTCACGTGTGTTCAACAATTTTTTTTTTCTTAATTTTGAAAATTTTTTTTCTAATTTAAAAAAGAAATTTAGATTAAAATTGATTATATAATTTTAACATGTACATATCATTGAAATATTTCCTGTGACTTTTTATGTTTTTACGGCAATGTTCAAGATGTCTTGATTTTAAAAAAAAAGAAAATTTTTAAGAAAAAAACAAGAAAATTCATGAAAAAAAAGAAACAAAATTAATGAAAAAAAAGAAAAAAATTTATGAAAAAAAAGAAAGAAAATCAATAAAAGAAAGAGAGAAAATTAATGAAAAAAAATAAAGAAGATTAATGAAAAAAAGAGAAAAAAATTAATGAAAAAAAAGAAGGCAAATTAATGAAAAAAAAGAAAGAAAAATAATTTTTAAAAAAAGAAAGAAAAATAATGACAAAAGAAACTAAATTAATGAAAAATAAAGAAACAAAATTAATGGGGGGAAAAAGAAACAAAATTAATGAAAAATAAAGAAACAAAATTAATGGGGGGGAAAAGAAACAAAATTAATGGAGAAAAAAGAATCAAAATTAATGAAAAAAGAAAGAAAACGAAAACGAAAACGAAAAAAAAAAAACAAGAGGATGCCTTCGATACAAAAATATTTTTAATCAAATTTTGAAAATCAAAGACATTTTAAAATTTTTGATCAGGTAAAAATAATTTGCATTGAATGAAAGGAATGATAAGTTGATGGCGCGAAATCTGATGAATATGCCGCGTAAAAAAGAAATTCTTGACTCCATCTTGTTGAGCTAATAAAACAACTCGCAACCAATTTGTGTCATGCAATACAACTCACCAACTTTTTTGTTCTATAAACTACCTTTTTCTTTTCTTTTTATTTTTATTTTTTTCGTTTGCACCATTTGAAGATGTTGTCTGCAAAATTCTACAGTAAGTTTCACCAAGATGCAGCAAATTTTTAACACATGCCTTTCATATAACATCAAATACGATGCATTTTGGATCAAGTCACGCCAAAAGCAGAGGTTCGCGCTCGTTCACCGAAGTTAAGCAACAATGAGCTTGTTCAGTACTTATCTGGGTTACGGCAACAGCAACTGCTGTAAACATGGAGACGCTAGTGATACAATGGATATTGTCGTAGAAAAGGAACAAGGTGACCCGAGTTCAAATCCTGGTCGCGGCTGTTTGTATTTTATATAGCGCAAATGAGTAAGGTATGCCTCCAACTATTCTCTTTCCAGCTATGGGTAAATAGTAGGGCAGACTGGGCTCTTTAATCTTGTTATGGCAACCAATCTGGGAGAAGGAAAACTTTTAATTAAAAGATATTTCACAAATGTTAGCCGGAGGGCACCTTCAGACACTAGTCCCCGAGAAAGTCCACTCATGAATATCCCTGTGGATAAGATTTAATCCATGTCAGGTGAATGTTGTCACACACACACTTATAAAGCAATAAGTATCTTCTTTACTCAAAAACTTGATTTTGCTATTGAGACTGTAGGCTACAGAGACTGATAGGTCCCATTTTCAGAGCATCGAATTATCAAAGTGAAACTACTTTTCATATCTAGTGACAACGTTTTACCAAAAGAAAATCCATATTTGTTAAAAAAATAAAATGCAGGAGCTATATAGCCATAATCATAATGATATCAATTGTACATCTACAAATGCAGATACAGAGACAACACATGCAGAAACAGGCGAACTCCGTTGTTCATGTACGAACGCATTTATTAACATCTAACTTCGGTTCTTCGACACGAGGAGAGAGACACAATTCTTAAAAGTCTTTCGTAATCATACTATACTAACAACACCCCAACGCTCGGTATATCTCAGTGGTCAAATCTCAATTTCTCAACATCATGGTGGGACCCCAACTTCTCACCATCATAGTCGGAACTCAACTTCAACTGTCTGCCTCAATGGCAGACAACGCAACTGTCCGACTACATCGTCCACAGTCAACTCCTAACTGACTCTTCTTCAAAATCTTCAAAATTCTCAGGACCATCGCTTCCGGGCATAACGTCATTCACACTCCAGCCTCATTTCCTATCTGGGGTTTATTATGACAATTGTGATATCCTTCGAGCGCAAGCATAAAACTGTACCCAATGTCTGTGCACCTGAACTAAGAGCCGAATAGTTCAAAGCCCAACCAAACTGAATTATAAAATATAATTAATGAAAAATGATTAAAATTTTAAAAAATCATTCCTTAAGTATATAACACATGTCGTCAAACGCTGCCCAGTGCATCCCTTGGACAATTCCTATGCAAGCCTTTGAGCCACCCTTTAAATTTTCTCACTACTCTGCAAACGTCATACAATTATTGAATGACCGAAACTTTTTAAACAATTCAAACGTTGACTGAATGAGGTCATCAGCTCGTATATCCTCACTTCCCCTGAACTTGTCAAACCTTTCCGGACTTATCCTGCTTCTGACCGAACAATCTTTACAATCTTCATCAAGCATTATCTTCGCTTCGACTAATGTTTTGCTTTAAACAACCAATGTCGCAGGTGTATCTTATCCTTCAACACTTTGTCTCTTCCACACAGAACACCCCGAACCTGTTTTTTAAACTGCTTATTTAATCTTTAATTTTCGATGCACACAAAAAAGAGAAGTTTTTACACTTACCTAAATATCAAAATTTTTAGATATTATCTTTTGTTTGACTTGATATTTTAATGGTTTGGTTTGTTGGGTTTTATGGCATATCAACCTTTGTAGGTCATTTAACGCCAAATAAATTTTTATGTAATTAATCTGTTCTATTTAAAACAATTCAGTTTAGCATAAGTACACAGTTTAATTGTCAAAAATATTTCTATTTCAAACTATTCAAGCAGTTATATGTAACAATTCAGCTAAGTGTAAATACAGTTTTAATGTCGAAAAACAGTTCTATTTCAAATAATTCAGTTAAGCATAAGCACGCAGTTTAAATGTAAGTAAGTTAGCGACCATAGTCGAGGGTGACCCGAAGGCTCCCTTTTCGATAGCTACTACACCAAGGTGTAGGGGAGGGCGCTACTCCATTCCCAGTTTAAATGTAAGTACGGTTTAATTGTCAAAAACATTTCTATTTCAAGCTATTCAGTTTAATCAAACAATTCATTTTTGCATAAGTATGCTGTTAGTTCTATTTAACCCATAGATAGGGCCCTATCAGGTGCTACCACTCCGGGCCAGAATAGACCAGGGAGCGATGGCAATGAAGGGGTACTCCGCATTCCCCAAAGCTCCAGCACTGCTGGAACCTCACCATCAGATTGTTTAGTGTCATATCCAGGACACTCGTTGGCGGGGGGGGTCTTACCCCTCTGCAGAGGTGCAGTCAGTGTATTATACAGCCCCAGCTGACTGGACAATTGATATTTTAAGGCAATCTGTTACATAGCCAGATATACGGATGTGTGAAAAAGACATAGGGGATCTAAAAACATGAAACTTTACGAAATTGGTTCAGGTACGAAACTTTTTATTACCTTTGAGTTTAAAGGTTATTCGACATGAAGAAAGAGAGACACAATCATTCTATGCTGACTGCTTTTACATCGCCAACTCTCAACCCAACCAACGTGCGGCACCCGTAGAGCACAAAGTCGTCTAGCCTCGCCCAGCTCTGAATCTCGACTCTCTCGTTCGGAGGCAGGAACTCAACTCACTGCTTTTTCTCAAATCTCAGCCCACGCTTCCGGTGCGTGACGTCACCCACATCCCCAGTTCCCAATTCCTATCTGGGATTTTTATTTTGACATCTCTGAATGAGACATCCTCTCCGTGCGCGCGTGAACTTCTGCGTTAATGTTGCACCAAACTAATCCATGCGCTAAGCGAAAGGTTCTCAGCCTAACTAAACCGAAAGGCAAGATATATAAAACGAAATCCCTCAGCAATTATATTACAAATATTCTCACGTTTACAAGAACTTTCCCCAGTGTCAATGAGTACAAAACACAAAACTTTCTCGTGATCATATTAATTTAAACACAAATACACACGTGATTATGGTGGTGTTTATCTTAGATACCTGAGATTCAATTGGACAATCAGAAAAAGAAAATCGTTCGTATAAGATTCGAATAAGTATATATGTATATACATAAGTAAAGGTGGCGACCGTAGTCCAGGAGGACCCGAAGGCTCACTTTTCAATAGCCACTACATCG
>OY757945.1:52310880-52325880 GCA_963585895.1 Sepioteuthis lessoniana | reverse complement strand
ATCCCTTTTTATCATTTTTTATCCCATTTTTATCCCTTTTTTAATCCCTTTTTTAATCTCTTTTTAAATCCCTTTTTTAATGTACAAAAAATTATTTTTAATGTGCTTGTATACTTAATAGTTTTGTTGTGGTCAAGTTATTTTTTAGTCAGTTTGTTATAAAATTTGTTTATAACAAACTATTAAACCCTAAACCCAAATTTCCTGTTGTCCTGTCTTTCTTGAACCCAAATCCTCAAGTCCCACCTCCAGTCATTTCTGTATGAACCGATCTCTTATCAAACTCCAACATTGACTCTTGTTTGTAAAATAAATTAAAATTTTGACAAAATACGTATTGTTGTCGTTGTTGATTTTTTTTGTTATTATTATTATTATTTACTCATTAGAGTTTTTAACATCAGCGTTAGCTGATGGTTTTTCACTGGAGTTTGAGTGACAGCAAGTCTCCTCAAGTCTCCAGGACTCTTCTCGGTATTCTGGCCGTTCTCAATAATGTAGTAGTTTGGATGGTCTCCGCTCGTCCACAACTTCCAAGTCATCCAGTCCCTTTAGTTACTGTTCCAAACGCACCAATTACAATTGGTATAATTGTCACCTTCATGTTCCATAGTTTTTTCAATTCTCTAGCAAGGTCGAGGTACTTATCCTTCTTTTCACATTCTATTAGTTTTATTCTGTGATGGGCACCTCTGGTGGTGTAACGGTTAGCAAGCTAGACTAGCAAACCTACACGAGTGAGTTCGAGTCTCATTGGGTACCCCATTCATTCGGCCTTGTGCCGCATCGAAGCAAAAAGCTTCGTAAATTACTAGTTTTATTCTGTGATCAGCCAGGACAGCAAAGTCGACAATTTTGCAATTACTCTTTTTTTGTTGTTGATTATTATTAGGTCTGGTCTTCTGGCCGAGATTAGATGATCCGTCTGTATGTCCAAGTTCCATAGGAGTTTATGTGTGTTATTTTCTCGGACAGCTGCTGGGTTGTGCATATACCATTTGTTCTTATGGTCAAATTTATATTTCTTGCACGTCTCCCAGTAGATTACCCTGCCCACCCAGTCGTGTCTTGTCTTATATTCCTCCTGTGCTAATTTGCTTCATTATGTGATTGACGGTTTCATCTCTGTCACCGCATAACTTACATTTGCTATTTTGATGCGTCTTAACTTTACCTAAATGCCAAAAAACATTTCTATTTCAAGTAATTCAGTTGAGCATACAAAAACAGTTTCATTTCAAACTATTCTATGGAGTATAAGTACGCAGTTTAAATGTAAGTACACAGTTTATTTGTCAAAAACATTTCTATTTCGAGTTATTCATTTTAGTCAAACAGTTCTCATTCAAGCAATTCAGTTTAGGATTAGTACGCAGTTTAGTTCTATTTGACCCATAGATAGGACCCTATCAGGTACTACCACTCCGAGACTGAGTGGACATGAGAGCGATGGCAATGAAGGAATACCCCACATTCCCATAGGTCCAGCATTCCTGGAGACTCACGATCAGATTGTTAAGTGTCATAATCAGGACATTCGTTGAGGGAATCTTAGCCCTCTGCAGAGATGCAGTTGGTGTATTCTACAGCCCTCTCAGCCGACTGGGCCAAAAATGATTAGAGTAAAAATTAATGTGGTCATTTTTATTGGTAGATTAATGATAAAATTTAAATTCTAATTTATTATTTATTAATAATATATTTTTTTTTAAAAGTAAGGTGCTGTTAGTTTCTGGTTCTTCGGTAAAATTCATGGTATGTTTTGCTTAGTATTATTGACTCATAACAATTAGTTGTAAAAGTAAAGTTGTCTCCCTTTAGTCGAGGGCGACTCGAAGGCTCCCTTTTCAATAGCTACTACACCGAGGTGTAAAGGCGGGTGCTACTCCTTTTCCTCGATTGCTCCACTTTACCCTTGATACGTACCTTGTAATGCTGAGTGTTAAGCAACGAGGTATCAAGTACCATTTTTAAGTCTTTGTTATGACTCGACCTGGGATTGAACCGAGGTCTCCCAGGCCATTGGCGAACACTCTAACCATTACGCCAATGTGTAAAAAACTGTACTTATGTTAAATTGAATTGTTAGAAATAGAACTGTAAAAAATGGATTTGGCATGAAATACCCTACAATGGTTGATATGCCATAAAATCAAATCAAACTAAATCCTATATATCTAATATATGTGTATAAAGAGGATTTGGCATTAAATAACCTACAATGGTTGATATGCCATAAAATCAAATCAAACCAAATCCTATATATCTAATATATATGTATAAAGAGGATTTGGCATTAAATAACCTACAATGGTTGATATGCCATAAAATCCAACCAAAACAAATCCTATATATTTAATATATATGTATAAAGAGGATTTGGCATGAACTAACCCACAAGGGTTGATATGCCATAAAATCAAATCAAACTAAAACAATCGAATCGTAATACCAAAATAAAAAAATGGAATAATCATAGATTTTTTTACCTTAGAATTTGTTCCCCTAAATTTTTAAATAATGAACTTGATTATATAGAAAATTCCTTTGCTCATCAAAATCCCAAATCTTTTAAACAACATGTTTAAAAAAGCTTTTAAAATTCATAAACATTTCCAATAACAATTTTTCCAATAATAATCTCTAACATAGGAATATTATTTTGTCCAATAATTCAACTCTACACATCATCGAAAAAAATCTAAATAACCTTCGTATCCAGGCAGTTTTAAAACTTTTAAAACAATTAGGAATATAGGTGCCCGTGGTGTAATGGTTATCGTCGTAGGAAATGGACACGGCGACACGAGTTCAAATCCTGGACGAGACTAATTGCATTTCACATAGCACTAATACCCTTGGGAAAGGTATGAATCCAATTATTCTCCCTCCAGCTATGGGTAAATAGTAGGGCAGACTAGGTTCTTCAGTCTTGGTTAGGCAACTAGTCTAGGAAAAGGAAAACTCTGAATTCAAACCTGTTAAACTCCGCTTTAAAAAAATTGACATTGTGTCATATCCTGCCCGAGCGGAAGGGTTGGTAAATATGATTAGGAATATAATTAATAAGAAGAACAAGAATTATATCATATCTGAAACTAGTGTGTACGGGATGTTATAAAAACTATATTGGTGAGGCTACAAGATCGATTAAAAACGTACCTATAATACATTACGGGTTTCAGAAATAAGGATGACAGAAATCCCTTCTTGTGTCATAATTTAGAAACTAAACATAATTTTCATTTTAAATATCCTAAAATGTTAGTTAATATACAAAATAAATGAGACAGAATATATATATATATATAGTATCACTCCGAGGGTAATACCTCCAATATATATATATATATATATATATATATATATATATATTAATGCAAGTGGTTTTCTACCATCTTGTTTGTTTTTTGTTTTTTTTTTCTCAAACAACAACGACCTTTTTACCGTTTCATTACCATCTGCACTCAGACAGAAAATTATGACCGACATTCTACATTCCGTTGAAATGTTGGCGAAGCCATTTTCTTTGAAGTGACAGTCTTCAATCGGCATTTTTTCCCCTCTTTTAACATTCCTTAGCAACAACATGGCCGTTTATTATGACGTCTTCTAGCCGAAATGTCTTAGACGGTATTTCAAATCGAAACATAGACCAAAAAAAAAGTCTCGTTCGGGAGAGAGTAAGAGACGTGACTTGGGGTAATAATAATAATAATAATAATAATAATAATAATAATAATAATAATAATAATAAACGTTGTCTCTAATTCCCTCTAGATGAGTACTGACCGCCTTAAATAAATGGATTAGAATAAAGGAAAAAGATAATGATTAAAAATAATTTTAACATATATGGTTATATTCAGCGCCAGATTTAGTCCTTAAGAGGCCACCGGACAAATAAAATTTGAGGCCCTAAATAGAATTTGTCCCCACCACTCCATCCTTTTTCGCTATTTTTCCTAATTTGAACAATACTGAACAATTTTCCACTTATTATATGCCTGTGTTTAATGAAGCGTAAAATTGCCAAAGATCTCGCAAAAATCTATGGCAAACTCCTTGTGGCGTAGTGGCTGACATCATCATCATCATCATCATGTCGTGCGGCTAGCACGGATATCCCTGAACCTCTCTCTCCACGTCTCCCTATCATTCATCGCCTCCGGCAGGTCCTCAGGTTCACATCCCGTATCATCACATAGCTGCTGTATGTATGTTCGAGCTGGTCGTCTTGCTTTTGATTGGCCATATGCGGGGGTCCACAGGAGCACATCACTTACGATCTCGTCCTTGCTTCTCCAGCAGTGTCCAGCATGTCTGGTTCGTCTAGCTTGTATAGTTTTCGTGACAGGTGGTTGGTGACCGTACAGTTGGCGCCTTGTGGGGTGTTGCTGCCAGGACTTGTTTAATATTGCTCACAACAGTCTTGTATAATTGCCGTCTAGCTTCTTCTCCGACCGTTTAGTCAGCGTCCAAGTAGTGCATCCATACAGCATAGTGGAATGTAATATCGTAGAAAGCGAATTTGAACTTCAGTCGAGCTATAACGTTCACTTTCCGACTTGGGGAAGGTATAAACCGCCCTTATCCTCCAAGCTATGGTCTTCTATAAAGGTGGCCTTCAATAACCAACGACGTTATAAAACAAAAGAAACCAAACGAAAAACCTCTATGTATATAAAAAAAAAAAAAAAAGATTCATCAAAATCTAAATGGGTCCTCTTCATGGGGCTCTATCGAACTTAAAAGACCCACTCCAACAAGAGGGGCCCGAATTCTCTAGATTGTTTCAAATTAATTCAAAGAAACCTCGTTAAATCTAAAAATAAACAACCCGTTTTCTGTTCTCATATCTTTAAATTATGGAGTCGCTCGTGGTGTTATGGTTATCACCATAGGAAATGGACACAGTGATCCAAGTTCAAATCCTAGACGTCCGTACTAGAAGACACATCATGTTAATTGCCGCACATTTACGAGGTGCATACGATAAGTTTCCAGACTTTTTTCGCAAGGGCCCTTTTGATAGTACACGCATGAAACTCTAGTCCCCTTCGAAGTTGTCTCCTCCGGCTACAATGCACTTCTGGTACCGTTCCAACAACTTCTGGAAGGCCCCATGGAAGTCCTCTTGTGTCAGCGTGTCAATGACCTTCGTCACAGCCTCTTTCATCTCCTCAATTGTCTCATAACAACAGCCTCTGAGCTTGGGGAATAAACAAAAGTCACAATGAGCAAGGTCTGGACATTAGGGAGGCTGAGGAACTGTCTTGGTGCCCATCTTGCTCAAATAGTCTGTGACAAGGATAGAGTTGTGGACTGGTGTATTGTCCTGGTGAAAATACCACTGACCCGATTTGAAAGGAGCTGGCCTCTTCCTTAGGAATCTCTTGCTGAACTCCCTTAAAACCTTAACATAGTAACCCTAACCCTTTGGCTAATCAACTCTGGTGTATTGACTTCTTTACTCCCCCTACACACCTCTAATCATCCATCACAGACTCCCTGCCTTCCTTGAATCTCTTATGCCACTCAAAAGCTGATGCTCGATTCATGCAAGATGGTCGAAAAGCAGTCTGAAGCACTCCATACGTTTCCGTGGCATTTTTTCCAAGTTTAAAACAGAATTTTATTTCATATCGTTCTTCTAAAGTGTCAGATTGTTTTTTTGAAATTCACCAGCTGTGACAATCAGATTTTAGTAGGGTGTATTCCAGTTGCTGCTGTAGCTGTTCATTTGAAACCTGGGATCATAAAAATTGGTCAGTCATCTCATAAGATGTATAGCAGTAACATAGTGAATGTTCAAGTGTCTACGACAATTTTAAATGCCCATATGAAAAAAGCCTGGAAACTTATCGTATGAACCTCGTAGCATGACTAGTTAATTTGGCATTGCTTGAGAGCGATTTGGACCAGTAGCTCAGTGGTAGAGTTTAAGCTCTGTAGTCGCTGGTTCAATCTCCAGTGGAGTAGATCACAGTAAACACTGTTGATGAGACCTAATAAGGTCGAAACAGCTGTCCAATGGTTCCGTATGTCGCACGCAATGTTTGCTGGATTTTCTGACCATGGTAATTCAAATTATAATATAATTCTTCTATTTAAAAAAAAGAAAATATAGTGGAAGAAGTTGTTTGCATTTCACCGAGAGCTAACACTCTGACAAAGGCATGAGTCCAACTATTCTCCGTTTGGTGTAACACCGAGTCATCTCATCATAATTAAATTAGCGTTTCGTTTCTAGAAAATTGTCAACAGAAAAAAAAAGATCGTATGAAGAGGCGTTCTTGATTAGGCGTTCTTACGGTGCGACGGAAAACCAGCAAAGCCTGCTGGTATGGTAAGATACTAGCAGTGCACTGTAAGATAGTGGTAATGATATTTTGATCCCGAAACCACGTCTGACTTAAGAGTCATCGTGTAATAAAGAATTTGTTAGTTGCACAGCTGTTGTTTTTGCAGTACATATATATATATATATATAGTAAAGTAAGTAAAGTTGGCAACCTTAGTCGAGGGTGACCTGAAGGCTCCCTTTTCAATAGCTACAACACCGAGGTGTAGGGGATGGCGCTACTCCTTCCCTGGATTGCTCCACTTTAACCTTGATCCTTACCTTATAATACTGAATGTTAAGCAAGGCGGCATCAAGTATCATTTTTTTGAGTCTTTGGTATGACTCGACCTGGGATTGAACCCCGATCTCCTGGACCATTGGCGATCACTCTATCCATTAGGCAAATGGCCCGGTATATGTGTGTGTCTGTGTGTGTAAAAATGATGCACCCAGTAAGAAAGATTCAACGACCCTGGTTTGATTTGATGTAGTTTATGGCATATCAACCATTGTAGGTTATTTAATGCCAAATCCTCTTTATACATATATATTAAATATATAGGATTTGGTTGGGTTGGATATTATGGCATATCAACTATTGTAGGTTATGTAATGCAAATCCTCTTTATACATATATATTAAATATATAGGATTTGGTTTGGTTTAGTTTTATGGCATATCAACTATTGTAGGTATTTAATGCCAAATCCTCTTTATACATATATATTAAATATATAAAATATGGTTTGGTTGGGTTTTATGACATCTCAACCATTGTAGGTTATTTAATGCCAAATACTCTTTACACATATATATTAAATATATAGGATTTGGTTTGGTTGGGTTTTATGACATCTCAACCATTGTAGGTTATTTAATGCCAAATACTCTTTACACATATATATTAAATATATAGGATTTGGTTTGGTTGGGTTTTATGACATCTCAACCATTGTAGGTTATTCAATGCCAAATACTCTTTACACATATATATTAAATATATGATTTGTATGCACATTTTCTTGATAACTTTTTAAAACTAGCCTGAGCTCTTTTTCCCCACACAGTTAAATGGTTTCAAATAGAACTGTTTTTGACATTGAAACTGTGTACTCGTACTAAACTGAGCTGTTTGAAATAGATTATTATATGTATGATTTGGCATTAAATAACCTACAATAGTTGATATGCCATAAAACCCAACCAAACCAAATACTATATATTTAATATATATGTATAGAGAGGATTTGGCATTAAATACCCTACAATGGTTGATATGCCATAAAACCCAACCAAACCAAATCCTATATATTTAATATATATGTATAAAGAGGATTTGGCATTAAATAACCTACAATGGTTGATATGCCATAAAACCCAACCAAACCAAATCATATATATTTAATATATATGTATAAAGAGGATTTGGCATTAAATAACCTACAATGGTTGATATGCCATAAAACCAAACCAAACCTAACCAAACCAAACCGAAGCTAAAAACCCTGTCGGCTCTACTATTAATCGATAAATGAAGGGAGGACAGACGGGCTCATGCCTTTCCAAAGGGCATTAGTGCAAAATGAAACACAAACATCTCTGTCCAGGATTTGAACTCGGGTCACCGGTTCCATTTTTTACAACGCTATGCGAGTAGTGCCTTGTAAGAGAAGTTTTTTTTTCTTTGTCCTTTCTTGGAAAACTAGAATCGACTTGAAATGCATCTTACTTTTATTTCCTGACTAATAATCATGTAACGTTATTAATATCATCTCGAATATTAAAATTCAAAAATGACGAACGACTCATGTTGTTCAGAAACGAAAGTCTTTATTCCCGGCTACAATTTTCTTAGCAGTCATCGCACAAGGTAGAATGTAAGATAACGGTAAAGGGTCTTAGAACAAATTTCGCTTCCAGTTACTCTACCCATGCGCACACCCGTTTCTTCCTCACGCCGATCAAAAATTAACTTCTCTCTCGGGATTTCAAAGCTCAACTGTCTTAATTTTTAAATTCTATCATTTTTATATTTTCTCCATTTTAATAACTTATTGCATCTGTGACGAGAAAATACGACACCCTAATACATTCGACCGTCAGCGGACGATAGTAGTAAGCAAGAATTACAGGATAGTGGCAGTAGGCGAGGCTGTCTCCCTCTCTCCCACCCTCTCTATCATTACAAGGTGAGATAGGCATGTGAAGGCCTCACTCTCTATTAGCCATGTATGTGTCAGTGGAGAAGCAGAGCCTTCAACCATATTTGGTAGTGAGGAAGAGCCCGCCAAAAAAATCAACACGTGATGAAATTTCAAACTACGGAAGATTATTTCGTTGCCATTCATTCATCACAAGGTGAAGACGCATAAGAGTTGCCATGTAGTTGTCAAAGGATGAAGACGCCATAGGAGTCGCCTTTTCTCGTTGAACAACCAAGAACATAATTTGGGGATATGAAAGAAACCCAAATTCCAAGACAATGCTGCGCAGAGAACGCAGAAAATAGAAGCTTATCCTCTGAATGAACTTGGCACTCCGGGGTATGGTAAGTCTCGTTAAATGAATACCCAAAGAAAAGACTTGTCCACGAGAAGAAAATCCATAAAAACTCAAGTAAGTGACCATACAATTTATCCTGTTACATTCATACTGAAATGATAAACTTGAGATTTGGAGCATGATCTCTGCCATTAAATCCCATAGTCTGCAGGAAAGCAGACCGTATCTATCGTTATCGAACTACCTTCTTACCTTCCGCCATTAACAGATATTTTATGAGGGGTTTAGTCCTGGATACGGATATTTTAGTGGAGGCTCCTCCGAGATACAGAAAGACTTTCTCGCTCCTGACTTTTACCTGAATTGTTTTTTGTCTTTGTTTCTTTCTTTTATTCAATAAAAGAATATTGTTATTAATCCTGTTAATTCAAACACGATGATTTAAAGTCCTTATTTTCTTATGGAAGAATTATGCTTGTCGAAGACCTTGTATTTGCGGGGGAAAGTTTGCCAGTTAACTGTGTTGACTTTTAATAATTCACCTAGAACTCTCCTAGTAGCTTTAAAATGTGGTTCCGCTTGGGAGTTGGTGATATCTGTGAAACTAAATAGCGTTCGGCAGACCACAGCCAACGTCTGTGCCCTGCGTTAACTGGTGGACAAAGAGAACGAACTGCACCTTGCAAGCCCGCTGGGTACACGGCGGCTTAACACATCATACTTTCAAGAATGATCACATGTATCACAGACCCTTATTTCCTTTCGATGGTCAACAAACCTTCATTTATTTATGATCCATATCCTGTCTTCTCCATCGTTATTTTGACCTGAAGTATTAAACCTGGTCGCCACCTGAGCACGCGTTCGACCTTTGCGAAGAACTACACTTACATTCAAAGTCCCTAGCTAACATACAATTTTACCAAATAAATAAAATAATCAATATAATCAATTAGTCACCCTAATTATGTTATATTCGAAGGAGAGCCTAAACACTGACACACACACACACACACATGCATATATTTATATATACGACTCCAATCACAATCTATCCACGTGTAACACCATATCACCATCTCAAACATTAATAGATGTTACACTTCTTCAGATACGAGGCGACTCAGTTGCTTCAGATACTAAGGTCTTTTATTCGGACCCATTTTAGGGCTGTAAACGCAGACAAGAGAGAGAGGGGGAGAGGGAGAGAGAGGGGGAGGGAGAGAGAGAGAGGGAGGGAGAGAGAGAGGGAGGGAGAGAGAGAGGGAGAGAGAGAGAGGGAGGGAGAGAGAGAGAGAGGACATCATAAATGTCTATGAACGGACCCGGACTCGGCAGACACACCAAAGAGACACCCACACCCCTTCTCCGACCTTGTCAGATCTGACGAACCCAAATCCAACTGCCGTCTGCAACTACCCACTCCCCAATGCTTCAAAATTAATCCTACTTATAAGTTGGCGACCATAGTCGAAGGCATCCCCAAAGCTCTCTTTTCATTAGCTACAAGACTGAGCTGTAAGGGGGCGCAACTCCTTTCTCTGGATTGCTCCACTTTACCCTTGAACCCTACCTTATAATGCTGGGAGTTAAGCATCAAGTACCATTTTTAGAGTTTATTGTATGACTCGACCTTGGACTGAACCCCGGTCTCCCGGACCATTGGCGAAAACTCTACCCACTTGGTTGGGCCCGAATTTATTAATTATTTCATTCGGGGTAACTTCTCATTAATTACTGCATCATACAATCATTATTTTATAAGCGGATAACAAACACTTGATTTGTTTATATTCAATATCCTGTCTATAACTATTTTTACATGGCTCATACGGCACACGTGCAAGCCTATGACCTTTTGCAACTAAGTATGCTTAAATTCAAGATTTTTGCTAACTTACAATTTTACAAAATAGAATAATTTCTAACTAAATAAAAGAATTAATATAATTAATTATTAGCCAAGTTATTTTACATAAGCAAGACGGACAAGAATGTGTTGGGCACTGCTGGAGAAACGAGAAAGAACTCATAAACAAAGTCCTCTTTTGGACTCCAACAAAGGACAAAAAAGTGTTGGTCGATCATCAAAGAATTATATTCTTCAGTTTTGTGCGGACACTGGATGACGTTTGAAGGACCTGGCAAGATTGAAGGACGATAGAGACGGATGGCGAATTCTCCTTTTGTCTCCACAAAGGACACAAAAATGTTGGCCGACCAGCAAGGAACTATATTTTCAGCTCTATGCGGACACAGGATACCGTCTTAAGGACCTGGCAAGATTGAAGGACGATAGAGACGGATGACGAAGGGGTGTCAAAGGAATCCGTGCTGTCAGAACGAGTTGATGATAATGATGATGATATATGTAGGATACGACACAAGGCCACTTTTTTAACGGAGCGTAACAGGTTTGAATTCAAAGCTTTCATTCTCATAGATTGGTTGCCTAATCAAGGCTAAAGAGCTCAGTTTGCTCTTTCTTTCTTTCTTTCTTTCTTTCTTTCTTTCTTAGCTAAGAGGGAGAGGAGAAAGGTATTTAACCAACACCTCTACCATGTGGAGGATGTGACAAAAGGTCAATCTTTGAGTGGTATAGAGTTAGTTTAAATTCAATTTTCCTTCCCCTAGAGTGTTGAATGCATATCTTAACCAAGGATGTTATTAGCATAAACAGCTTTGTTCAGGTTTGAACTCAGGTAGCTGTGTCCATTTCTTACGAGAATGACCACCAGCACCCTTTGCTGCTGCTGCTGCTGCTGGTATTTTTTCTCCCTTTTTCTCGTTTTGTTTTTGATAATAATGACGTAAAGAGTTCAGATTAGGTTGGTTGCCTTGATTTTAGAATCTCATCCTCGTCTGGGTCAAAGGTCAGGCAGATTTGAGGAATTAATTTCCTATCGTTTGGAATGGACAGACAAAAGAAAAGAAGACATAAAGGTAGAGATGAAGAGAATAGAAAGGGAGGAACGAAGAAAGATGAAGGTTTTAAGGATAGTGGAGGAAGAGGATCAAAAGAAAAGAGAGAGAGAAAGTGAGAGAGAGAGAGAGAGATGCATAAAAAGAAAGAAAGAAGTGTTAAATGTTGGGAGAAGAAGAAGGTTGAAAGGAAATGAAGGAGACATGGAAGAAAGGGAAGTGTTAGGGTAAAGTGAAGGAGAGGGAAAATGAAAGAGAGGGAGGGATGAAAAGAAAGAAAAAAGGAGTAAAAAGAGAGAGAGGTAAAAGAAAAAGAGTCAGGGATGTAAGGAAGGAAAGAAGGACTGAAAAAAAGAGAGGGGGTTTAAGCAAAGAAAGAAAGAGAGAGACGTGGGTCAGTGCAAAGAAAGGGGAATATTGAAAGAAAGAAAGAAACGTGGGTCAGAGCGAAGAAAGAAAGAAAGAAAGAAAGAAAGAAAGAAAGAAAGAGACGTGGGTCAGTGCAAAGAAAAAAAGAAAGAGACGTGGGTCAATGCGAAGAAAGGAGAGTATAGAAAGAAAGAAAGAAAGAAAGAAAGAAAGAAAGAAAGAAAGAAAGAGAGGTGGGTCAGTGCTAAGAAAGAAAGAAAGAAAGAAAGAAAGAAAGAAAGAAAGAGACGTGGGTCAGTGCAAAGAAAGAAAGAAAGAAAGAAAGAAAGAAAGAGAGGTGTGTCAGTGCGAAGAAAGAAAGAAAGAAAGAAAGAAAGAGAGAGATGTGTGTCAGTGCGAAGAAAGAAAGAAAAGAAAGAGAGGTGTTCAGAGCCAAGAAAGGTCAGTTTTGAAAGAGAAGAAAAAGAATTAAGATCGTAAATAGAAGTCAGCGAAAAGAGATCGGGAAAAAGAGAGAAAAATTGTGATACAGTGAGAAAAAGGAAGAGAAAACCGGGTAGTACAAATAGAGGGATGCTCTAATGGGGTAAGGGTAGGAGGGGGGCATATCACTCATCCTTTATGAATGCACACTGGGTGGAAACTTAGTTGACCTTTTCCTAATCCATCAAATCTAGTTGGGGTTCTGTAGCTGAGTGTGACGTGGTTGTAAGGCGTGGTGGCGACGAAGGTGATGGTCTGGAAATGTCAGTGAAAGACCAAAGAAAGAAGAATTTGTGAGAATTCAGCAAAAAAAAAATATTTAAAAAAGAGAGGAAAGCAAGGAAAGAAAACAGAAAAATATTGTAAGAAAGGAGGAAAATTGAAAAGAAAAGGGTGAGGAGGACTTAACTGAATAGAAGAAGAAGAAGAAGAAGAAGAAGAAGAAGAAGAAGAAGAAGAAGAAGAAGAAAAAAAAAATAACAGAAAGAATGTTGAAACATAAAAACGAAAGAAAGAAGGAAAGAAAGAAAAGAAGATTTAACTGAAGAAGAAATGATGAAAAATCGGTTGCTACTTGGTTTAATGGCATATCAACCCTTGGGGGTTATTTATTGCCAAATCTTGTTTATATTATATAAGATTTGTAAGTGAATCGTTTATTGGTAACTTTGTATTCAAACGAGCATGAGGTTATTTGTTTGCACACAGTTAAATGGTTTCAAGTATTGCTATCTATCACCGATAATTCTATATAATATTAATCATTTGTTTGCACACAGTTAAATGGTTTCAAGTATTGCTATCTAACACTTATAAGTCTATTCAATATCAAGTATTTGTTTGCACACAGTTAAATGGTTTCAAGTATTGCTATCTGTCACCGATAATTCTATATAATATTAATCATTTGTTTGCACACAGTTAAATGGTTTCAAGTATTGCTATCTGTCACCGATAATTCTATATAATATTAATCATTTGTTTGCACACAGTTAAATGGTTTCAAGTATTGCTATCTATCACTTATAAGTCTATTGAATATCAAGTATTTGTTTGCACACAGTTAAATGGTTTTAAGCATGGCTATCCACCACCCTTTAGCACCTTTATGATAGAATAGGGTCAGGTTCTTGTTTATCACATGAGTAATTTGAAGAATACAATAGCGACAATTATGTAGGTTGCTATGACTGGACATGACAAGCCGATTGATCGGATCGGGCCTCTCCGACCCACCGCCAAGTATCTTTATAGAAATGGAAATAACAATATAAATCCATAATTTTTTCCACAATGGGTTATTCCATTATACTAGGGTGAGTCGAAGAATATTTTGGTACGAGCCAGTTTGCGATGCGTATATCAAGTGACTGAAGCTGTTCAAACCACGAAAAATATACGTTGCGATCGGTGGTATTGTGATAGTTAGTGCGCTGTCATGTTGTGCATTACTTCGCTTCGTTTGTACTTAGAAAGCCGTACAGATAAACGAGTTCAAACTCAGCCATAACGCCAAAAATATTTGCTAATCACAGTACAATAACCAAAAGATTCAAGAAATTCTGCAAGGCCCTATGGAAGTCCTCTTGTATGATCGTGTCAATGACCTTCCTCACAGCCTCTTTCATCTCCTCAATTGTCTTATAACGACATCCTCTGAGCTTAGGGAATAAGTAAATGTCCCAGGGAGCAAGATCTGGACATTAGGGAGGCTGAGTAACTGTCTTGATGTCCATCTTGGTCAAATAGACAAGGATGGAATTGTGGACTGGAACATTGTTCTGGTGGAAATGCCACTGACCCGATTTGAAGAGTGCTGGTCTCTTCCGACAGAATCTCTTCCTGAACTCCTTTAAAACCCCAACATAGTAACCCTAACCCTAACCCTTTGGCCAATCAACTGTGGGGTGTTGACTTCCTTACTCCTCCCACACCTCTCATCATCCCTCAGAGACTCTCTGCCTTCCCTGAATCTCTTATGCTACTCAAAAACTGATGCTCAATTCATGCAAGATGGTCGAAAAGCAGTCTGAAGCATTCCATACGTTTCTGTGGCATTTTATCCAAGTTTAAAACACAATTTTATTGCATATCGTTCTTCTAAAGTGTCCTCACGTCCAGATTGCATTTTTAAAATTCACCAGCCGTGACAATCAGGCTTTAGTAGGGAGTATTCCAATTGCTGTTGTAGCAGTTCATTTGAAGCTGAAATCATAAGAATTGGTCAGTCATCTCATAAGATGTTTAGCAATTACATAGTGAATTTTCAAGAGTCTACGACAATTTTAAATGCCAGTACAAAAAAGTCTGGAAACTTATAGAAGACACCACGTATATCTCTCTTTATTCTTCTTGGAGTCAAGGCTTCTATGGTGTTA